>ML836534.1:0-47557 GCA_009831015.1 Picea engelmannii | reverse complement strand
GGGAAGTTGATGTACTAACTTACTCAAACGGGGCCCACATGACTTTTGGCGCTTCATCTCCTAGGGTTAGGTTTTTGGATGTCTAGGGTTTTTGACATTCCTTTTTATTGTAAAAGGCCTTCAGAGCCTCATTGTAATCATCTTTTTGCGAATGAGCATTGTCATCACATCTCTTCTCAGAGATAAGCCACCACCATTCCAGCAAGCTTGTTTTCCACTGCCTTTTACAGTTTCAACTTATTTCCTTATTGAATAGAAAATCGATTTTATTGTATCTCTGTTATTTTGTTTTAAGCATATTTTAATAGTCTGTATTCATTTTGTTCTTCTCATAAAATCCGGATCATCTCTTCTCAGAGATAAGATACCACCATTCTAGCAAGTTCATTCACTTTGTATTTTTACAGTCTCTATACATTTCTTTCATTAACAGAAATCATGTATTGTTTTATTTCTCTCTTTCTAGAAATATTTGTGTGTATTTCATTGTAATAACTCTACTTTTATTTCGTTCCAAAAATAATCTGGATCAATGATATCAGAGAAGGCCACTCTTGATTTTTTTTCAGTGCATGTCCCCAACGAGGTCTGAATATAGCAATTTGGGTCTCGAAATTGTCTCTCTTGAGGAAAATCACTCTCGCACGCCTAAGAAACCCTCCATGGTGGAAGAAAAAAAAAACAACGGAGACAAATATTCTATTAAATTGTTGCTTGAGCAAGCTCTCGCGCGCCAGAGATATGTAATGATGGAGAATTTTTCCCACATCCTTCAATGCCTATCGATAGCAAGAGACACATATTCATCAAGCAACCACTTTGGAGGAACCTCTCTCTTCAAGGTACACATTAATTTTTATATTTATGTATTTGGAGGTTAGATAGATGTGGATTCCTTAGAAAAATGGTTAGATATGGTATAAGGTTATTTCTTTGTTCACAATTTTTTCGACAGTGAAAATATCACATTCGCACTCCTCAAGGCTCTACCCCATGTCAAACATTGGTGGGAAAAAAACTAGGAGAAAATTTCCATAGAGGAATCTGGAATATATGGGGTCGAGCCCACATGGGATTATTTTGTGGGTGTGGTCAAGGAACATTATTACCATGTTGATAACTATGAAGACCAGTACATGAGATGGACCACAATGCGGCAATAGAGGGGCCAAATTGTGTCATAAATCACAAATACTTTACATACCTTGCGCACCAAGTTGGGTATCAAAGAATATGAGTGAAATTTGTTTCTGAAATATCGTGAGGCTCTACATATGTACATCCAAACTGAAATGGAATTCCTAAACATCTCATTACTAGGATATGCCTATCAATATCTTTTCAAAATCAAGAAGAAATTTAGGCACCATAACAAATGGGAGTTCGGGTCTGCCAATCTGAAACATGCAAAGAATAATAAAGAAAACCCTAACCAATAGCCTCCTGGCAACCAGTGCAAGACATAGGAAAATAAGGGTAAGGGAAAGATGAAGAATGGCACTGGGAAGTGGTGCAAATTCCACAAAATCCCCTGGCACAACACTTATGAATGTCGCTAAAAACAATCATTAGTGGCTAAGATCAAAGACAAGGAGTCAAACCCTGATTTGGAATATGATCCAGAAAATAATGAAAAAAGATAGATCATCGATGCATACCCCACTGCTACCGTCGTGACTGCAACAATTAAAGAATAATAACTAGCATATCTTGAAGAGGGGGAGTGCCTCTTCCATTCACATATGTGGGTTAAAGGGACTCCATTATATTTCATTGTTGATAGTGGAAGCCAAAAGAACCTCATCTCAACTGAGGTTGTCAAACAATTGGGGTTATCGACAACACCATACCCACATCCTTACAACATCAAGTGGCTTAGCTAGGGATGAAATCTTCATGTCAACCAACAGTGTCACTTGTACTATGGAATTCATCCCTTCAAGGATGAGGTAGTGTGTAATGTTTCCCCTCTTGATGTCTATGATGTTGTTTTGGGACAACCATATATGTGTAAATGTAATATTTTTTATGATTCTCGACCCCATAGTGTCATTATTACTCTGGGGGGTCATCTCTATAGGATACCAGAGGTAGTTCCGAATATTGTTCCACCAAAAAAATTATGTAAGGTAATATCTCATACTGCTAAATTCAACCTCTTCACAATCTATTCAAAGGAAGAACATAAGGCCACTGTAGCCACTACAACCTCAACACCTTCTATCCAGCAGAAGCATATTGCAGAAGGGAAAGAAAATATTTCTTCTTCACATATGATGGTGCCTACACAATGCTCTGTCAATCCAATATACAACAGGTTGGTGGAACATATTCAACCCCGCCATCAACAAGTTCGAGATAGCCTTCCATAGACCAAGCAACACAACTTCTCCAATAAGGAAAGCAACTCACGAAGATTCAGATTCAACAAATGCTTTCCCCACTTCCCCAAGAACTCAACGCAATAGATACCATTGCTTCCTAATGGGGGAGGACTGATCTAAGTGGATATTGGTGGCCACCCACCTGTTCCAAATTCCACTTGGCGCATCTTGGCAGTTTTCAGTTCAACATGTTTCTCTGTAAAGGTGACATCTCTTTGTAATTATGGGTTCTGCACTTCTAGGGTTGTCTTTAATCCCTACACAACATCCATGTGGATATTTGTGGTCTCCCACTTATTCCAATTGGCTTATGTTGTAATTTTTCATGTCAGTACATCTTTCTATACTTTCGGGGCCATTTTGAGGCCCTAAACAACTCTTTTTGGGATTCACACAATCAAAATGTTAACAAAGTTAGTGTTTTATGTCATAATGTGTATGTCACAAAATACCTTTCTAACGGGCTATCACACACCTAAAACGGAGATCGTATGAAAAAGTTATGACCCCAGGAAGTTGATGTACTAACTTACCCCAACGGGGCCCACATGACTTTTGGCGCTTCATCTCCTAGGGTTAGGTTTTTGTATGTCTAAGGTTTTGTGATGAAAATCCCCACCACTCCTAGGGCTTTCACAACCTCCTAGTCTATGATCTTTCACACTAAGGAGATGAATTATCTCTCGGGTCCTCTCTGAACCCACAAAATTATATACCACATGCCTTTTTCCTTCACCCTACGCACATAATCATGCTCACAAGGGTCTTATCTCATCAGTGGAGAAATCCATGTGGCCTCGAGCTAAAACCATGGGCTAATCTCTTTAACCCATAGGAACTCCGACACTTCAGAGCTCCTAGCTTCAGGAGTTCCAACGACGACAACCTACAATCCTCCTGAACACTGAATTTGCCAACAACTGAACAATGGTGGGGGATCAACGAATCACACTATGCACCGAGATCTACATCTCACAAATATTTTTGGTCTCCAAGCTTCAGGATTTTTACCCTCTCCAACATGAAATACCTCTGAACTCATGAAGGTTGAACTCACATATCAGATAGCTGACACTCCCCTCAGAACAACAACCTATGTTTTCTCCGGGCTCCGGGATTTGGATATTTCCATGCCTTGAACCACACTTCCTTCAAGAGTTCCTAAATCTAAACACATGAAGGAATTTGATCAACGGTCCACGCATCCTTAACATTGGACGGTCGAGATCTACTCGGGCCTTTGGGAGTTCTCGAGCCAAAAAACTTTACTCGTCTTTTCTCCCAAAATGATGGATTTCCAAATCACTAGCAATTTGTTGACATGTGGCCCTGACACCAATGGTTAGGATCTGCTCTGGGATTCTAAACTTCAGGAGTTTTTCGTTCTCTTGCAACAAATATTCAAATCTTTTAGAGTGGTGAATTTTTGAAAACACTCGATCTACAAACACGTGTACTTGTATCCGACGACCAAGATGCACTCTGACCTTTGGTACTTTTGTCCTCCCTACAACACACACCTAAAAAATTATGAATTCGCAAAGTATGAAGGACTTAAAGGGTTAACAACCGTGCTCCTTTCCCAGATCTGAAGGTTGTGAAAGGTCTATCTCCTCCCTCGGTGGATCTCATTTTCTTAACCTCCAAACAAAAAGGATTATTCCTTTCCCCAGGATTTCATAAGATAAATAATTGAAACTTATATAACATCAAATGTTCATTCATTCAACCATGAAATGCACGTACATGCATATCAAAACAAAAAAATAGACAACATAACATTACCCAAAAAACTTAGAGATAAGAAAACTCATACATGTGAAGCAAATCTCCTCTATTATATTCCTTCAACAAAACATTTACAAATAGCTCAACATCCTTCAGCTTATCTCAACAACAATTCTCTTCAACAAAAATCACAATAACCTCAACAACAATTACAATAAACTCCAATATCCTCTTTTGGGCATAGATTACATACATTTATACATGGACAGACTTCTCGAGCCTTCCTTCTGACTACTCTAGTGCTTTCACATCATAATTAAAGCATTATACCACTAATATTATAACAAATAAATGAGAATTTACAATATAGATACAAGTCGATTCTCGAAATATGTACAATCCATTAGGAATTAAAGAAATTACAATCTCCTAGATTTTTTACAATGGCTCTTGCCTCAAAATCTTACAATATCTTTAATTACAATACTTTCAAAATATTAAAGTGATGTGCTCTCCTCAGGATAAAAACCAATTTGAATACGTGCATTGGATGTTGAGCTATCCTCCACTTGGCCTCATTGAATTTTGATAGTGATGCTCTTACATCATACTCCTCTTCAAAAAATGATTCATAGACTCTGTCCGTGAGCTCCTACACTATCTTTCCATGCTTCTGGATATCAGTTTCAGTTATCCAAATGGCATGTTCTTATGGATGATATTTCCACTTAACCAAATATTCATAATAATTTTTTCTCTCGGTCTTCCTAGGAATCCTCTGATTGAAAATATTCTCTATTTGTGGCTTCTCTGCTATGGGAATCTGTCACTTCCATTGAATCTCCTCTTGATCATTCATCCTTTTTGTATCATCTATCCTGTAAGGGTATAAGTATGATACATTGAATATTGGAAATATTCCAATGTCTTTTCGAAATTCAATCTCATAAGCATTTGTAGATAATTTTCTAAGGATCTTACAAGGTCCTATCTTATTCATCTTCATCTTGTTGTATTTCCCTTTCAGAAATATTTCCTTCCTCGGGTGTGATAAAACTTGATCTCCAACTTCAAAATTCACCTCTCTTGTTCTCTGTTCTATTATGTTTTTTGTATTTATGGCTGCTATTTTTTAGATGTCCTTTAATTTGATCATGCAACTTTTGCATCTCTGTAACAAAGTCTCTTTCTCCTGCACTTTGGAATTCATCTCATTCCAAATATCTTAACTCTGAAATTCCTCTTGGACTCATCCCATATACTATCTGGAATGGGCTCTTACCAGTAATCCTATTTGGTGAGTCATTATATGAAAACTCTACTTGGGTTAGAATTTGATCCCACTGACTATTATGTTCAATGACTAAAATCCTTAACAGATTCCCTAAGATTTGATTCACTACCTTAGTCTATCCATTTGTATGAGGATGATATCCTTAAATGAAAGACAAACTTGTCCCTAGATTCTTCCACAAGGTTCTCCAAAAGTGTCCCACAAATTTAGTATCTATGCTTGAAACTATGATCCTGGGCAACCCATGCAATCTCCATGAAAAACAAATTCTCTATGTGAGTAGCATAACTATTTTTATAGATTGGTATGAAATGTTCCATCTTCAAAAATATGTCAACCACTACAAATATTGAATCACTTCCTCTCTGGGTTCTTGGCAATCCCAGAACAAAATCCATACTTATAGCATCCCACAGCCTATATGGAATAGGAAATGGTTGATACAATCCAATGTTCTGTTGATTTCCTTTAGAATATTGGAAAATTATGCATCTGTCCATGAACTTCTTCACATCAGACCTCATGCCTGGCCAATAGTATGAAGAAATCAATTGTGCATACGTTTTATCATGGCCAAAGTTTCCAGCCAATCCTCCACTATGTTTCTCCTTTAGAAAATTATCCCTCATTGAGAATTTCGGGATACATAACCAACTTCTCTTGAATAAAAGTTCATCTTGGATCAGATACTCCATCCATTGATTTTTTTCTCTTAGAAAAGGTTTCTCTCATGCTTCATAAGATTCCTTGAAATCTAGGTCTTCTTGATACATCTCCTTGAGGTGTTCAAATTCCAAAGTCTCCACTTGGAATTCATGCAAGATCAAACATCTCTTGCTCAAAGCATATGCAACTTTCTTAGCGCTTCCACTAATATTCTTGATAACAAAAGTAAAATTATGCATGAATTCTACCCATTTGGCATGTCTCTGGTTCAATTTCTCTTGTCTCATTATAAACTGCAAATCATGATTGTCAATAAACAAAACAAACTCCTTCGTGATAAGATAATGCCTCCACTTTTTCAAAGCTTTAATTACAACATAAAATTCCTTTTCATATGGTGAATACTTCCTCTTAACATCATTCATCTTCTCAATGAAATACGCAAGATGATTATTATCTTGACTTAAAATTGTGCCAATGACATCACATTTGACCTGAAAAGTCTTCTTAAAATCTAGCAGAACTAAAACAAGTTGTTATGTTATATTTTATTTCAACACTCTAAATCCATTCTCAGCTTCTTCTATCCAATTAAAATATCCATGTTCTTTATGGTATTCAGTATGGGTGCACAAATACCACTGAAATTTCTGATGAATTTCCTGTAAAAACTCGCCAACCCATGAAAACTCCTTACTTCAAACACGCTTCTTGGAGAAGGTCATTCTCTTATTTCCATCACCTTCTATGGATCCATCTTTAACTCATTTGTAGAGATCATGAACCCCAAATACACAAGTTTTGTTTTCATAAAAAAACATTTCTTAAAATTCACCAACAACTTCTCCTATTGCAACCTCCTCAACACCATCTTCAAGTGTCTCAAATGCTCATCTTCATTCTTACTGAAAATTAGAATATCATATAAATAAACAATCAAAAATTTACCAATAAAATATTTTAGTACTTCATTCATTAACCTCATAAATGTACTTGGTGCATTTGTTAAGCTAAACATCTTCACAAGCCACTCGTACAATCCTTCATTTGTTTTGAATGTTGTTTTCCATTCATCTCCCTCTCTCATCCTATCTGATGATAACCACTCTTCAAGTCTATTTTGGAAAAATAACTATCTCGACTCAAGCAATCCATTAAATCATCCATTATGGGTAAAGGAAATCTATACCTGATGGTTATCTTGTTGATAGCTCTAAAATCTGTGCACATTTTCCAACCTCCATCCTTCTTCGGACTCAACACAGTTGGTACTGCACACAGGCTCATGCTTTCCCTGATCAAACCTTTATCCAACAACTCTTGTATTTTCTCCTTTACCTCTTCATTATCTTGATGGGTTAATATATATGCTTCTTTGTTCAACAAAATTTCTCCCATAATAAGGTCAATATGGTCACTGATACTCCTGATGGTCGGTAAAGTGTGAGGTAACTCATCCACCACAATATCAACAAACACATACAATAACTCCTGAACTTCTACATGAAAATCATTCATAGAAGTTCTTGTGAGAATGAATCTCGGCTTACCACTGTATTTTTTGGTCTTTCTTAACTTCTTTTAATAGTTCCTTCCCACTCATGAGAAGTATCCTAGGACTAGATTCCTTTTTGACTCATTTATATTCTATTGGTAACAACATATGCTTACACCCATTCTTCTCAAGGGTATAAGTGTTCCTCCTCCCATCATGTATGACATTCCTAGCATATTTCCATGGTATTCCCAATAGAACATGACAAACATCCATAGGTATGACATCGCATAAAACTTCATCCTTATAACCACATATTTTAAACTCAACTTTACATTGTCGACTTACCATGGATTGATGTCCTTTCTGCAACCATGACACCTTGCATGGATTCAGATGTGCAGTTGTCTCCAACTTTAGCTTTTCCACCATCTTCATGGATACCAAGTTATTAGTTCTCCCACTATCTATGATCATCTTGCATACCATGTCTCTAGTCTTGCAAGCAGTTCTGGACAAACTGTTCCTCTGGAATCGTTCTCATACCTCTTTCTCTGGATTTATGAGAGCTTTCCTCATCATAAGTGATATTCCTTCTTCCATTTCTTCTGCCTTGATATCTGTCTCCACATTATTCTCCTGCGCTTCATAAATATGAGCTTCTCCACCTCCTGTATTTTTCCTTTCAGGACATTCCCAAGACATGTGCCATGTTTTTCCACAGGCATAGCACTTCACTTCTCCTCCTCTTCCTCTTCCTCTTCCTTTGGGAGAATAATTTATCCCTCCATAGTGTCCTCCTATAGAACTTCCTCCTCTTTTTATCTGACTGTTATATCTTCCAGCTTCTCCTCTAGACTTCTAGAACTTTTCTTTGATGGTTTCTATTCCTCTGTTAGAACTCTTTCCTTTGTTCCTTTGACTCTGTTTCCTTTCCAAATTTTCTTCTTCATATAGGGCTACCTGGTAAACATCTTCCACAGTTCTCATTTTCATCATGCTAATCTCATCCTGGATTTTGTACCTCAATCCATTAACGTACCTAGCAGATTTTTCTTCATCATTCTCCATGTGTCCTGTTCTTATGTTCATCTTATAAAGTTCTTCGGTATACTCTTTCACCGACAAATATTTTTGTCTAAGATTCTGCAACTTCCTGAATAGGTTTAACTGATAATCCTTGGGTATGAATTTAGCCTTGATCTTAGCTACCATTCCCAACTCTTAATCTTGGTCTTACCTTTCCTCCTTCTCTCAGCTTGCAATTCGTCCCACCATAAAGTTGCATGTCCCTTCAATTTGGTCACTGCATGCTTTACCTTCTTCTCATCATCAATTTCCTCATAGTCAAAGTACTTATCTAAAGAACTTATCTAATCAAGAAATTTTTCTACATTTAAATTACCTTCATACATCGGGACTTTGATCTTTTCTCTAGTTCCCATATTGACAATATCTCGTAGCAGTTGCTCCTTTGTTGCATGTTCTCCTACAACTTCTTCTTCTTCTACATCTTCACTTTTAGCTTCACTGATGTCACCAGCTTCAGATGCTCTTATTTGTGTTGTATCCATGGCATCCAACCTTGCACAAAGTTGTCTCATTTCCTCTTACATGGATTCATTGACTAAAGGTCTCTCCTTACATCTTCTTGGAGGCATGATTCTAAATTTTCTTTTCCTCACAGAGCTTATTTTCTCGCTCTGATACCACTTGATGCAAACCCCCACCAATCCTGGAGCTCCCGTGACCTCCTGGTCTAGGATCATTCACACTAAGGAGATAAATTAGCTCTCAGGTCCTCTTTGAACCCCTAAAATTATATACCACAAGCCTTTTTCCTTCACCCTATGCACATAATCATGTTCGTGAGGGTCTTATCTCATCAACGGAGAAATCCACTTGACCTCGAGAAAAAACCATGGGCTAAGCTCTTTAACCCACATGAACTCTAGCACTTCGGAGCTTTGAGCTTCAGGAGTTCCAATGACAAAAACCTACAATCCTCCTGAATATCAAATTCATGAACAACTGAACAACATTGGGGATCAACAACTCATACTATGTGTCAAGATCTATGACTCACAAAGATTTTGGGACTTCGGGCTTAGGGATTTTTACCCACTCCAACATGTAATACCTATGAACTCGCGAAGGCCAAACTCGTAGATAGGACGACTGATGCTCCCCTCAGATCAACGACCTGCATTTTCTCTGGGCTCCGAGCTTTAGAAATTTCCACGCCTTGAACCACACTCCCTTCCGGAGTTTCAAACTCCGAACATGCACAGGACTTTGATCAATGGTACACACATCCTAAATAATGGATGGTCGAGATATACTCCGGACTTCGAGCCTTGGGGAGTTCTCGAGCCAAAACACTTTACTCATCCTTTTTCCCAAACTATCGTATTTTCGAATCACTAGTAATATGCCAACACGTGGCACTGACACCAACGATCAGGATCTACTACGGGCTTCAAAGCTTCAAGAGTTTTTCGTGCTCTTGCAATAACTCTTCAAATATTCTGGAGCGATGAATTTCTGAACATGCTTGATCTGTGGAAACGTGTACTTGTATCTGATGGCCAAGATGCACTCTGGCCTTCAGGACTTTTTTCTTCCCTACAAAACACACCTAAAACATTTTGAATTCGTGAAGTCCAAAGGACTTAAAATGTTAACACCTGCGCTCATTTTCCAGATCTAACGGCTATGAAAGGTCTGGCTCCTCCCTAGGTGGATCTCATCCGCTTAACCTCCAAATAACATAGATTCTTCCTTTCGAGAACTAAATCTTTCTATCCTTCTTGATATTTACCAAATTTAAAGAAATTAGTCTTGGGCACACACCTTGCACTACTTCTCCTGAGCTTGAGACTTAGGAAAATCTCTTGCACACTCCTTGCACTCGCTCTCCTCTAAACCTTTTCAATACTTCTCTAAGTGTTGGCCCTCTGCACACCTTGTACGGGTCTATCCTTTGAGATTTTATACTCAAATGAGTATATGTGCAGTCCTTGCACTTACTCTATGAAATTCACACTATCTCTCTTGGGTTATCGAGTCTGAAAACGACTCCGCCTTCGCACTCCTTGCATGGCCATGGTGCACTACTTGCACTAGTATTTTAGAAGAGAAACAATTGAAACTTATATAACATCAAAGGTTCATTCATTCAACCATGAAATGCACATACATGCATATAAACACAAAAAAATAGATAACATAACATTACCCAAATAACTCAGAGATAAGAAAAATCACACATGTGAAGCAAATCTCCTCTATTATATTCCTTTAGAAAAACATTTACAAAGAGCTCAACAACCTCCAGCTTCTCTCAACAATAGTTCTCTTCAACAACAATCACAATAACCTCAACAACAATTATAATAAACTCCAGTAGCCTCTTTTGGGCATAGATTACATACATTTATACATGGAGGGGATTCTCAAGCCTTCCTTCTGACTACTCTAGTGCTTTCACATCATAATTAAAGAATTCTACCACTAAGATTATTACAAATAAATGAGCATTTACAATATAGACATAAGGCAATGCTCAAAATCTGTACAATCCCTTATGCATTAAAGAAATTACAATATCCTAGATTGTTTACAATGAATCTTACCTCTAAACCTTATGAGATATTTAATTACAATACTTTCAAAATATTAAAGTGAAACGCTCTCCTTGGAATCAAAACCAATTTGAATACGTGTGTTCGATGATGAGTTGTCCTCCACTTGGCCTCATTGAATGTTGATGGTGATGCTCCTGCATCATTTTGGCATTCATGTTTATTGTAAAAAGGCCTTCAAAGCCTCATTGTACTCATGTTCTTGTGAATGAGCGTAGTCATCACATATATTCTTAGAGATAAGATGCCACCATTCTATCAAGTTCATTCACTCTGTATTTTTACAATCTATGTACATTTATTTCATTAATAGAAATCATGTATTGTTGTATTTCTCTGTTTTTGGCAATATTTGTGTGTATTTTATTGTAATATCTATGATTTCATTTTCGTTTTCAAAATAATTTGAATCACTTGAAGGCCTAGTGAAACCATGAGAAAGAACTTGGAAGAATCCCCAAACAATTAATTCTAGATTTAGACTGCTAGCCTAGAGAAAACCCATATTTTCAGCTTGAAGAAATCACAGTCATTGAATTGATGTAGAGATTAAATCTTGGCCCTTAGTAGGAAGGCTCAAACATCAGAGCGCCTTGGAATAGGGTTGACGAGAGAATATGATGGAAATAGTTATGATATAATGTGATTTGTTGGATCCATCAATTAGAGGTCTTAGAGAAATTGTATTGTTGGTCTTAGTGTTAAATCTGTTAGAATTCAAACCATCCAAGTGATGGGTGTGAAGCAGTGTTGGGACTTCGACGTGTTGGAAAAAAAAGATACACAATACAATAAAAACACATATATACATGGTTCACCCAGTGTGGGCTACGTCCACCAGAGAAATTGCCAGGTCCTTCATTTATTATTATCCAGCAAATGAAGGGATACAACCTATAACACACCAATTGTAACTTCCTCTTCTTTCTCTCACAGTATCTTTTCTTATAATACAATATTCGCAATGATGCATAGAAGAAATACATTTCCCTCATAAAAGAGGGTTTCCTTCTATGGAAAAAAACCTTAACATAACTTATACCGTCAGATCTGCGACCTTATAATGAATGATCCATATTTACTATGAAATTACAATATATATATATATATATATTTACAAGGAAATTTTTCCTTCGGGGGCATGCTTTCCCTCGGACCCCACAGAGGGGGTAACCCCTCTTCACTCCCCCGCGTGGAGGAGTGTACATTATTTTGAGGTGTAAAGTCTTCATGGGGTATAAACATAGCTGAAAACAAAGACCTCTGAATCAGGAAGATAATCAGGCTCCACAACCAACAATCTCCCACTTGGAGACTGATCTCAAGAACTCCACCATTGTTGTATCTACTGGACTATGATCCTTATTGGACCTGGTAAATTTCTCATCTTCATCTTCATGCTTGAAGACCAATTGAAACTAAGCAGGAATTCAGTTTCTCCCTGGTTACTCCCTTAGTTAACATGTCTGAAGGATTCTGGCTAGTGTGTATCTTTTCCAACTTCAAATGTCCATCTTCCAATATGGATCGTATGAAATGTTACTTGAGTTTTATATGCTTAGTCTTCGAATGGAAGTTGAGTTCTTTGCAAGATGAATGGCACTCTCACTGTCACAGTACAACCTTTTATTCTCTTGCTTCTTTCCCAATTCCTCCATAAACCTCTGTAACCAAATCATCTCTTTACTAGCCTCTATAGTAGAAACATGCTCTGTCTCTGTTGTTGAAAGTGAAACAACCTTTTGCAGTTTCAAAATCCAAATTACTATTGTTCCACCTACAGTAAAAACATACACTGTGGTGCTCCTCCTGCTATATTTATCACCTGCCATATCTAAATCAACATATGCCTATAGAACAATGTCGGAATCTTCAAAACATAATGCATGAGTAGAAGTACCTCTAAAATAACTGAGAATCGACTTTACTTCCTCCCAATGTTCTTTACCTAGATTGTTCATATACCTACTCACAACTCCAATTGCATGTGCAATATCTGGTTTTGTACAAACCATCGCATACATAATGTTGCCAATTGTTGATGAATAAGGGACCCTGGACATGTATTCTATCTCCTCCTGTGTCTTGGGACACATTTCCTTAGTTAATTTGAAATGGTTTCCCAAAGGTGTACTAACTGGTTTTGCATTCTGCATTCTAAAACTCTCCAACACCTTCTCAATGTACTCACCCTGAGACAATGTCAATTTGCGATTTTTCCTGTCTCTTGTTATTCTCATACCAAGGATTTTATTTGCATCACCCAAATCCTTCATCACAAATGAATTATTTAATTTATTCTTGAGCACATTTATATCCTGCATATTAGATTATGCAACAAGCATGTCATCTACATACAATAGCAAGATAATATAGCTTCCATTTTCTAGCCTTTTCAAATAAAAACAGTGATCAAAATGACATATACTATAGCCTTGTTCTATCATAAACCTTTCAAACTTCAAATACCATTGCGTTGGAACCTGATTTAGGCCATAATATATCTTCTTCAACCTTCATACCAAATTATCCTTCCCTTTGATCTCATTCCCCTGAGGCTACTGCATATAAATCTCTTCCTCCAAATCCCCATGGAGAAAAGTTGTTTTTACATCTAATTGTTCAAGATGCAAATATTCTACTGGCACATGGCTTAAAATAGTCCTAATTGAATTTATTTTAACAATGGGAGAAAATATTTCATCAAAATCTATACCTTTCTTTTATGCAAACCCTTTTACAACACGTCTAGCCTTGTACCACTTTTTTCCTCCATATGCTTCCTTCAACATGTAAACCCATTTATTCTACAATGCTCTTTTTCTTGCAGGTAACTAAACCAAGTCCCAAGTTTGGTTATTTACCAAGGAATCCATTTCCTCTTTCACTCCTTGCTCTCACTTATTTTTGGTGTCTGCCTGCATTTCCTCTTCATAACATTATGGTTCACCAGAATCAGTCAACAATAAATAATACAATGAAGGAGAGTATTGTTCAATGGGTCTACTTAACCTGGTAGATATTCTAACAACACTTGCAGGCATTTGAGGTACGAGTTGATCATGATGTTGTACATTAGGATATTCTGGTACCTTTGGAATTTCTTTTTCAATGATCTCATCAAGCACTGTGTATTCTGGTTTTTCTTTTTCCTGTTTCTTTCCCTGCAATTGATCTTTATACATGACCTTCTCATTGAATATGACATCTCTACTCCTAATGATTTTTTTGTTTTCATAATCCCATAAGCGATAACCAAAATCATTAACACCATATCCAATAAAGGTACACTTCTTGGATTTTTCCTCAATCTTTGTTCTATTTTCTTTATCAATATGGACAAATGATTCACAACCAAAAGTCTTCAAAAAAGACTAGTTTACCATTTTACATGTTCATGCATCCTATGGAATTCTACCATCCAAATATCTCGAAGGTCCTATGTTTATTAAATTAACAATAGTATCTGCAACATCTACCTAGAACTGTGAGGGAAAACCAACATGCAGTCTCATACTCCTTGTACGCTCCATGATTGTCCTGTTCATCCTTTTTGACACACCATTTTATTGTGGTGTTCCTGAAACTATCTTCTTTCTACGAATCCCATGGTATGAAAAATAATCATCAAATTCCTTACTGCAATATTCACCTCCATTGTCTGATATGAGACACTTCAACCTTTTTCCTGTCTCATTCTCAACCAAAGCTTTCCATGTATTAAAAGTATGAAAAACATCATATGTTTTTCAAATGCAATAAACCCAAGTTTTTCTAGTTGCATCATCAATAAAAGTAACATAATAAAGAGATCCTCCAAGAGATGATACCTGAGATAGTCCCAATATATATATTTACGCACAAGCTCTAACCTTTCACTCTCTTTTTTTTTTCCGAATCTGAGAAATCTAACTCTCTTTTGTTTTCCATAAAAACAATGCTCATAGAAATCCAAATCATTTTGTTTAAGATCTGGCAACAAATTTCTTTTGTGCAGTATCTGCATCCCATTCTCAGTCATGTGTCCAAGCCTATGATGCCACAATTTTGTATCCACTCATGTAGAAGATAAAGATATAGAAGAGTCAATATTACCAGTACATAAATACAATGTACCTACCTTCTCTCCTTTTGCTATCACCAATGATCCTTTGGTGACCTTCCACACCTTATCTATAAATATGGATGTACAACCTTCACTTTCCACCTACCATGTTGAAATAATATTTTTCCTTAGATCTGGAACATGTCTTACCTCTTTCAACAACCATTGGTTTCCATTTCTTTGTTTTATTTTTACCTTTCCCATTGCAACAATTTTGCATGGTGCATCATCACCCAAATGAACCTGACCAAAATCACCTTGAACATAATATAGAAAATGTTTGCTATGGGGTGTGGCATGAAATGAAGCCCCTGAATCTACTACCCAAGACTCATAAATATTGTCTACAGAAAGAATCAAAGCATCTTGTAACACATCACCTGTTACATTTTATTCCTGATTTTTCTCTTGTTGTCCATCTCTTTGTTTCTTTAGAGCTCTGCAATCTTTCTCCAGATGTCCTTTCTTCCCACAATTCCAACACTCTATCTTTCCAAATATGGATTTGGATCTTCCCTTCCTATAATTCCCGCGGTTCCCAGAGCCCTTTCCTCTATCATTTTGTCTTCCCTTGTTCTCCATGTTTAATGCATTACCTGATGTCTCACCTATGCTTTTCCATCACATTTCCTCACTAAGGATAACACCAAAAACATCATCAAATTTTAAAGTGTTTGAACTAGAGACAGAGTTACTTACAACCATGACCAAGTCGTTCCATCTTTCTGGCAATGAGCATAAGATTAGAAGATCCCTGACCTCATCATCAAAGTCCACTTTTACAGAACTTAGTTGATTTGTAAACGTATCAAATTCATTTAAATGATCTACAATAGACCCACGTTCTCACATCTTCATATTAAATAATCTCTTCATTAGAAATACGTTATTAGAGGTTGAGGGTTTTTCATACAGTTTAGCCAATGTGTCCATCAACTCCTTCATTGTATTTTCTTTCGAAATATTGAAATCCATTGACATGGTTAGGCTCAACCGTATCATTCCTAGTGCCTTTCTATCAAGAACCTCCCTTTCTTCTTCCTTCATGGTTGTCGGCTTCTTTTCTATTCCACCCAATGGTAGGAATATTAGATCCTTCTGATATAAATAATCTTGCATCTCCATCTTCCATAACTAGTAGTTTTGGCCATTAAATTTCTCGACCCTAAACTTTCCATCTTCTGCCATTGATCCCACTCAAACTAGGAACCCTATTTTCCTGTGAGTTACCTTTCTCTATGATACCATTTGTTAGAAAAATACAATCGCGGAGCAATAAAATAAAATAAAAATGCGGAAATGAAACATAGAAGATACAAAATACAATAGATACACAGATATACGTGATTCACCCAATGTGGGCTACGTCCACCAGAGAAATTCCTAGGTCCTTCCTTTATTATTATCCAACAAATGAAGGGATACAACCTACAACACACTTGTTGTAACTTCCTCCTCTTTCTCGCATAGTCTCCTCTCTCGGAATACAATATTCTCAATGATGCATAACACAATACATTTCCCTCATAAAATAGGGTTTCCTTCTAGGGAAAAAAACCCTAACATAACTTCTACCATCATATCTGCAACCTTATAATGAATGGTCCATATTTACTATGAAATTACAATATACATTTACAAGGAAATTTTTCCTTTGGGGGCTTCGCCCTTGAACCCCAACCAAGGGGATGGACCCCCCAAACCTCATAGATGGGGTAACCCCCCTCTGCGCTCCCCCACATGGAGGAGTGTACATTCTTCTAGGGTGTAAAGTCTTCATGGGGTATAAAAACAGATGAAAACAAAGACCTCCAAATCAAGAAGATAATCAGGCTCCAGAACCAACATGATGGGAAAGGGTTCCGAGTCAATGATAACTATTGATCTATCGGAGGGTTGAAAGGTGGAATCCCAACCATTAATATTGGATGAGAGGAACAGAGTTCCATCCCCCAGTCCCATAACTTATCATATAAGCATGAGGAGAGAGAGGATGACGTCAACATGATGTGTCTTTCCAGTGTGGCGGTGAGTGTGTCCCAAAGGATGAAATGTGTTTGGTAAATATCATTCCATGTGTCAAGGTGACTTGGGGTTTTGATACAAAACTCTATGTTGAGTGATGTATGCCACATTTCACGCTAGGTGGATAACAGTGGAAAGGCCACATGTTATAGAAGGTGGCAGTTAGTGTGTTATCTAAGACAATGTGTGTTGACAGTTAACTCGTTGACGGGAGGGAAGTAGGCTTGGTTAGGAGAAAATTCCTTGAGGTTGTCGCCTTAAATCTCAACCGTTGATCAGAATGGAAAATAATGATCTCCATCGTCCATTAGAGTGGGTCTGTCGGAGGGGTATGAACTACCAGGACAAGTGCACCCTGACAAGAGAGATATGAGAGCCAATCTAGACCATTGATCTTTCATGGATGGGGAAACTTCGAGTATATTTGGCTCATTGATCTTCCATGATCAGAGAAACTCTGAAAGGAGATATAGATTGTTGATCTCCTACCAAATGGATCAAGAGTATGATAGGGATAGTGCCATGTGTTAAGCATAGAAGGTGCCACGTGGCATGGTGATTTGGCACCTATACGTGAGCTTATGTGGGAAATATGGATGCCACGTGTCAGGTGGAGATGGTGCCATGTGTCATGCAAAGATGCTGCCACATGTCAAGAGGAGTTTCATACGTAGGTGAAAAAACGAGAAAATTTAGACTGTTCATCGAAGTTTGAAAGGTCAACAAGGCTATGTGATGGTTGAGAACATCGACCATGGCGAAGGAATGGGTGATGAAGTGAGAGTCGTATATTAGTAGTGGGTCAGAGTTAATCTACATAGTAGATTTATGAAGAACCCTTTATAGGCTACAAAATAGGCAACAACGTCATGGGTGACGTGGTATGCTAGTGCATCCGTAGGGAGAAATTCGCTGGTACCTAGTTCGTCGTAAGGTCAAGGGTGGGTCATGTTGAGTGAAAACCATTGGATTGTTGCTTGTAATTGCTAAATGTCAGATCGACATGTCGAGAGATCTAGGTCGTTCATCATAGATTGATAGGATGGCAAGGCTATGTGTTAACCAGACAATGTCGACAACGATATAGATCGGTGGCATAATGACAGTCGTTGATTCTGTCGGGATGTGACGAGAAGATATGGATCATTTTTTTGTAAAGGGTGGAGATTAAATCTTGACCGTTGGATTTTTTTGGGTCTGCACATCTATTCTAGAAGTGGAAAAGAGATGAATGATAAATAACATACCTGTTAGAATCGCCAACTCAACCAAAATCGTTGGATGATCAGTGCAAGTATTGTCAGATAGATAAATTTTAGATGGGAGGTTGTTAACCCCCACATAAGTTGGATTTGTTGACTGAATCAGAGCCTTTGGATGAGAAGCTTGTGAACCTCCAGATCTAGAAAGGACTCTTATTTTTTATGCGTCGTCAAAACTTTTTGCTGGGAAAATTGTAACTCAAGGGAATGAAATTACCAATGTCGATGACATGAAGTTTTGTAAGGACAAAACCTTGGATTTGTGAGCCATGTGGAAAATTCCATGTTGGATTATATGAGTATTAAGAGGCCACGTGGAAGTGAGGTGGCCTTGGCCAATAAAGACCCAAAAAACGTTGGGAGGCCATAACATTTTATCCTTATCTCATAATTGAGCATGGTTATAGTCGTTGGAAATCCCTCAATGAGTAGAGGACAATGGTTTTCTCATGAAAAGGTCTTGATATAGTTGAGAAAATAAAAAATCATAATGCCCCATCTCTTAAAAGGTACTTAGGGGGTCGGGTCTATTACAAAGTAGTATCAGAGCATGCAACAAAACTAGGCCTGGATGGGCCAAAGATCAGTTAAAGGAATGGTATAATAAGGAAGATATGATCTTATTTAAAAGAATTTCTTTGTGTTAAAAGTTTACTTATTATCCACATTAACTTCTKGAGGAGAAGGACTACAAATTGAAACGTTTATGTATTTATAATGGAAATCTTATCTTGTTGATTACAATAGAAGGAMTATGTTGATGCTATGTTGAATTGACGRCCAATACTACAATAGTGGGAATATGTTGATAAACATTAATGATAAGACCCAAATGTGAAATTGAAGAATCCTTTTATGGGGTTKCTTAAGTTCAAATAATGAAATAACTAATGTTTGTAATATTACCTAAAGATATGGGCTAAAGGAGACCTGATAAATATAATAATTGTTTACCAAGGGATAAAACCCTTATGGAAACTTCCTTTGGTTAAAGGAATCAAGTATGGATTGATAGAATTCTTGGTAGTAAGAAATTTCTTATTTAATGAAATATGTAAACCATGTATCTATAATTCCTCATGATCAACAGAATGAGGGAGAAATGGTGAGGTCAGTTTACTTGACCTGTAAGGGATGAAAGTTTTTGTTGGAATAACATGTTTAAGAAAATAAAAAGGAGTCCTTTGGATGGTTTCTAGTCCTCATGGAAGAGGTAGAGTGACATGAATGTATGATCCATTTTATTAGCTCATGGCGATATAAATAAATTTATGCACACCTATTGACTTGAGTAATTACTTATGCATGAAAGTGTAAGATGTGAATGTGTTGTAAGAATGTATATAACATGAAAATACAAATAGTATAACCTATGGAAGGCCATAAGGTATGGTCTATTGACGGGCCAATTTGGTCAATAATGACCTGATGATAGCAGGAAATCTAACAACATGAATAAAGATGTTGATAACGATGTTTGCATACAATATTATGAACATATGAATGTAAGGATTAAGGAGATACCGATACAAGGTCTGATCAAGGAAGTATTGGAGCATTTTTACATGACAAATGGGTCAGACTGACATCCACAGGTGGATGGTATCCATATGGATATGGCTTGGTATGCTTAGCTAGCAGTAAGAGGAAATTTAGGAAAATATTTCCATTTCAAAGGTCTGGAGAATAAGAATGATTTGAGGCATGAAGAGAAGCTAGATTGGTTTCTTGTTGTCTTAGGAACTGTGGATATTTCCCAGATTGTAATTACCGGTTATGGAATACTTTTATAGAAGTGGAGGAAACAATGTTTTCTTGTTGGTTGTTGTCATGTAGAAAGGGAAACATAATTATGAACATGGCATGTGAAAACTTGTCAATTTATTGGTAGTAAACTCTCAACAGAGAAGGTTGATACTAAGATCAAATAACTAAAGAGGAATGATATAAAAATATGCAAGTGATGCACCTATATGATGTATGAGTGTATCACTTTCTGAGCAAGGAGAGTGCTTTCCTGGACTAGATAATTCCATGGATGCATGGTTGACCATATGTTGGAGGATCTGAGTATCTTGTTTAGATAATAATTGGAGGAAGTATGCCATTCCTCAGAAAGAAATAATATGAAATGATAAAAGAGAAAGAAGAAAATGTGACCTTTTTGTTGGTTATTATATTTTAAAGAGGGTAGCTTAAGTATGATCATATCTGTGAGATAGGTCGTTTAAATGACTGTGAGCTCCCATCAAATTGGACGATGTTAAATTAATGTGAATGAATGAGGTAAATATGTGCAAGAAAATCACATATGTAATATATATGTATATAATTATAAGCTTGAAGGCATGATACAAAATCCTGAGTAAGAGGGAAGTAAGGAAATAATTGTACTTGCTAGGATTGAATAAATACAATGAATGATGGTTGAATCTATTCTAAAGATTCATGATTCTTTTTTTTTAATAATAGCTTGAGGAGGATGTGTTCCATCTACAAAGGAAAATCTAGTATAAATTGATGAAAGAGAAAAGGAGTAGGGATGCTATGTTGTCATGATAAAAGGAAACATAGTTATGCATTTGAGAATTACATGATCAGAATGATTGTGAACAATCATGAGTGAAATGATTTAAATCAACATGTGATGTGGAAACTATGAACTGTGCTAATGGTGGAGACACACAACATGCTAATGCATGTGATTAAGTGCATAGGAGCATAGCTTGAAGGCAAGTTGTTAACATAAAGATACCTATTTGAATATAAATATGAAATGCATAGTAATAATGTGAGCTTATATTCCTTATGGAATATTGGGAAAGAATCTAAAATGACAGAGTTGAGGCTGACTTGAGGTTGAGGTCATCTTAGATAGTGATGGATATGCAATAAAGAAGTTGTATGGTGAGATAGTTCCATGTGGAGGAACTGTGTGAGAACTCTGTCAGGAGAATAGAGTCATAATATTAATGATTTTTGCAAAATTAGAAAATATAATACAAAGTTTATTTGTACAAGAATCCTGAATTACATTTTAAAATATCATGCATGAGTGAAAGATATGCAAAAGAATGTTGACTATTCTAATTTCTAATGGCAATGTGCAGAATGCACAAGTCCATAATTCATTGTGAACTAAAATCTTGTTGTTGTAGCATGTTGATTTAATCCAGAAAGGTCAAGATGAACTTGACTGAAAATGCTCAAGGAAGGATAAAAGGAGGAATCTTTTCTCACTCTCAAATTCTGGATTTTTTAGACAGAGTTGTATAATTTAAAAGAACATATATGGAAATAATGCAGTTGGCAAATGAAAGATGTGATAAATATGTCAAATAATGAGCTTGGTTAAGCCATACTATGCAAAGGTAGTAAGGTTTTGGAAATAATTCAGTAGTATTGAAAATTCTGGGTTGTGTAGTAGGAGTTGGAAAAGGGAAGAATCCCTTGACTCCTTTCTTATCATTTATTGTACTCCTATGTGATGAGAGGATTGAAATGTTGGTTGTGTAAATGATTCTAGCATGAGAATTATGATAATTGTGTATGCACAGTGGAAAGTTCAATTATGTTTTCACTCAAAAAAAAAACGTTGGGAATAACCTAATGGAGTGATATGCTAGAACATATTTGAAATCATATGTTGATTTAAATGTTACATCACATTTATTTTAATTTAATATGGAAGCTTATGTAACATGTGAATGTGATGATGCATGTTACATGTAGGAAATGATTGGATTTGATGGGAAAGGAAAACTTCCAATGATGGACATCCTCAAGTAGAGGAGAAATAAAAAAAGGTTGTCGACATAAAAGATTCATGAGAGAAATTTAGGGAAATCCCTAGGAAGAACCATTGATGAGGGAATACCAGAGAGAGTGTTGGAAGCCATGATAGGTATAAAGAATTCATGTCTATGTATTGAAATGGATTGGGTAAGAATCCCTTATGAAATAATTTATTATTTTTAATGAAGTGAAAATAATTTTGAATGATTGTTGTATGCCATTGATTCCCAACCAAGGGTATGATTCAGGAAGAGATACCTAAAAGACAGAGGGAGGAACCTATAGAAACCAAGGATGATTTAGATCCTTGAAATAAGTTCATGAAAAAGTGTATCATGAATGCATATGCCAATCAAGAAGGATGGAAAGTGCTCATTAGCATCACATTAATTAATTACATTGAGAATATGCATTTTTTAATAAAGTGGGAATATATAGGAATGCACATCATGGAAGGAGGACCTTCCATTATAATACCAGATTTATAGAATAGTAAATATGGAATTGGGTGGCCATGAGAATTGGCACCCTAGTTACCCATAAATAAGGAATTCTTAAATGCATTTATATGAAATTTTAATTTCATAAAATTTATGTTGATTTGAGGTCATGATCATCTCAAAGAAGGAGACATAGTCATGTTGTAATAATGAATGTGAACAAAGAAACCATGTGGCGAGAAGTTGGTCGATACCCAACATAATAGGGAAAGGTTCCTAAACCTGAAATGTGGTAATTTAAAATCAACGCAAGGTTACATTGTGTATGAATGTGGCCATGGACATTGGCGCACTAGTTAAATTCATATGATGAATCGATTGCAATTTAAGAATGCTTGGTATGTTGAAATGGTGCATGTATAAGGAATCGTGATTTCCTTTTTTATTTATGTTATCGAATACGATAAAAATGATCTAATTGCTAGTGTGCACAATTTTTAAATTGTTTGGAAACCACTACAAGTGTGAAATGAAAGTGTATGTACATGAAACACTAACAATTTGTTTGGTTGTGTGAAGATGAAATTGCAGGTAGAAGGGTCTTGGATATGGAAATGCTATAAGTCCATGAGGAAGACCAATACCTGTTGACACAAATTGTTATGAAAAGGAACATATCATACTTGTGAATTTGGTTATGTGTGGAATAGATCAAAAAATGAAAGTGTGGAGTTAAAAATGTGCAGGCAACAGATTTGAAATTTGATTGAAATTGATAATGGTATCTCAAAGTTATTGTATGCATGTGATATAAGTGAGATAACAGATCCATCCTGAAGGGATAGATGAGGGTTTTCAAGATGAGAAATCATGAAAGGGATAATGTTGTGACATGATAACCTTGTGATAATCCATGATCTCCATAGAATATGTTGTGTTGTGGTAACATAGGATGGAGGGATGCCTCGATAGAGAAAGCTAGAGGGACGCATTGGTTGTAAGACTCAGTGAAGTCTCATAAACTCTTCTTGTGTGAGAAATCCTTAGAAAGAAAAGATGGATCGCCCGAGGGACTATATAGAAGAGAAAGGGGTGCCTGAGCCTAGGCCTGGAAGTTGAGTGACCACAAGGAAGAGTGGACTTTGATCACTTTTATTATTTGATGATTGGGATCATGCACACAATAGGTATGTCAAGGAAAGAAATGAGCCAAGTTAATGATACAACCACATGGATGAAAAACCATAAACTGTATAGATAAGTATTATATTGATTGTAAACTTTCTCTTTAACTATGGATAGMAATAAAATGTTTTTACATAAAAATTGAGGTTAATATGATTGTTGTTTGAAATTGTGGTAGGCATGTGTTAAATGTCAAGAGTCTGGGGAAGGAACAGACCAAGAATAGGAATAAAATTGGTGAGATAGATGAATGAAGAAGGCATGGAAAGTGTTGTTGAGAAGAAAAGAACACCAAGAATGGTGTTCCTTTGAAGGGGGGAGGGGATTGTAACACCCCCTCTCTAAACCTTTAGTATAGGTAATTAATAACGATTAGCGATTTCCATACAATGACATGTAAACATTGTAAATGTGTTATTGTTTAATTGTAAATGCAAATAATTAATTGTGGGGTGAAGCCTTAAAGTACTAGCCATGATACCACCAGAGGAAAGAGTGAGGGAACATAAAGAGGGCTTCAATATACTAAGATGACCCAATCATACTTGCTGAAATATTTGAATTGGAAATATCAAGATATTTCCTTTAACTCTTATTTCGAGAAAAAATAGTTAATGAGAAAAGGATTGGTGGTTGAGAAACCAACAACCCCAATGAATGGAAGCATGGAGGGCTTGTATTAGACAACAAAATATGTCAGCCAAAGGTACCCAGCGTACCATTCCACAATACCCAAGGTTGAACCCAGTGCCTTCTAATAGAAGGTAGGAGATGGGTCGATAAACTTTCCCAAGATTTTACATGCAGAAGAACACGTGAGGAAAAGTGGGGACATACACAAAAGGAGAACTTGAGGAGAGTTTAAAAGGGAGTCTCAGAGAAAGTATCTAGTTGTAGGAATGGTCTGAGAACCCAAGAACCTATCCTGAGCTGAGAGGTCATGAGATTGATGTTAGAAGGCATTTGATAAACCTCAAAGAGGCCCGAGCTAGGAGAGGTGAGTGTAGAGAATTCCCTAGAGGTAGCATGGATTTGCATGGAGGTGGCCTGCTAATGAAGTGACTGAGCATGCAGAGCCTATGGTTGGGTGGAGAGGTGAACACCCACAGTTAGTTAACTAGTCACAACTTGTAAAAGATAAGCATTTCTTCATTTTGTGTAATTAAATTCGAAGGCATGTATAGATACTTGTATCGGTACCTATATTTGTATGTGTAGTGTATATATAGGAACACGAGGACTCTACATTCTACCTTGAATAACTAAGGAATTGTATAAATAGTACCCTCCTGTGAATTAGTCAGGAATATAATTTCATGTTTGTGTCTTATCTGTGTGTCATTGGGTATTTGTTGTAGTGTGATACCTATGAAGAAAAAACAAACTTTTAAAATAAGAGAAAGTGATACTTCTGAGAGGAATGAAATATATAAAAAAATGCTATGTCGAAGAACTAAGAAGGCTAGAAAACTTTAGATAACCTAAAAAAGGCCAGGTCTTGAGTTTGATTGTAACTTTAAAGGAAGACATGTTGACTTAAGGAGCCTCAAGTTCTGTATAAACCTCCACGTTAAAATCAAAGGGTCACATGATGCAAATCCTCATAGATATAGGATAAAAATCCCTTCCATGTGTTACAGAGTAAGGTTCATATCCCTTGAAGGCCTAGTGAAACCATTAGAAAGAACTTGGAAGAATACTTGAACAATTAAGTCTAGATTTGGACTATTATCCTGGAGAAAACCCATGTTTTCATCCTAAAGAAATCGAAGTCGTTGAATCGACGTAGCGATTAGATCATTTCCCTTCGTCGGAAGGCATAGACATAAAAGTGCCTTGGAATAGGGTTGACGCGAGAATATGATGGAAATATTTAAGAGATAACGTGAGTCATTGGATCCATCGGTGAGCAGTCCTAGCAAAATTGGACCATTGGTCTTAGTGTTAAGTCTATCAAAATTCAAACCATCAAAGTGATGGGTGTGAAGCGGTGTTGGGACTTCAACGAGGAAGGGTTCCAATTCAACGATTATCATTGATCTATCAAAGGGTTGAAAGGTGGAATCCCAACCATTGATATTGGATGGAAGAAACAAAGTTCCAACCCTCAGTCCCATACCTTATCGTATAAGTGCAAGGAGAGAGAGGATGATGTCGACATGATGTGTTCTGCCAATGTGGCAGTCAGTGTGTCCCAAATGATGCCATGTGTTTGGAAGATATTGTGCCACATGTCAAGGTGAATCGGTTTTTTAAGACATAACTCTATGTTGAGCAATGTATTCCATGTGTCACACCAAGTGGCTGACAGTGGCAAGGCCACATGTTACAATAGGTGGCAGTTAGTGTGTTACCCAAGAGGATGTGTCGACTGTTGACTTGTTGAAGGGAGAGAAGTATTCTCGGTTAGGATAAAAAATTCCTTTAGATCATTGCCTTAAATCTCAACCATTTATAAAAAGGGAAAGAATGATATCCATCATCCATCGAAGTGGGCATGTCAGAGGGGTATGAACTACTAGGACGAGTGCACCTTGATAGGAGAGTTTCGAGAGCCAATATAGACCTTTGATCTTCAATGGATGGGGAAAATATGAGAGAAAATATGGACCATTGATCTGTCATGATAGGAGTAACTATGAAAGGAGATGTAGATCATTGATCTCCTACCAAAGGGCTCAAGAGAATGGAATGGATAGTGCCACATGTCGATCATATAAGGTGCCATGTGGCATGGTGATTTGGAACATGTGAATGAGATTCTATGGGAAATATGGATACCACATTTCAAGTGGTGATGGTTCCATGTTTAATGCAGAAATGATTCCATGTGTCAAGAGGATTTGGCACACATAGGTGAAAATATGATAAAATCTAGACCGTTCGTCGAAGTTTGAAAGGTGGGAAAGGCTATGTGATGGTCAAGAACATCGATGATGATGAAGGAATCAGTGATGAAATGAGAGTCGTTTATCAATGTTGGGTCGAAGTTAATATCCACCATATATTTCTGAATAATCCTTTATAGGCCATAGAACAAGTGACGATGTCACGAGTGATGTGGTATGTCAGTGCATCCAGAGGGCGACATGCATCGACACCTGGTTCTTCATAAGTTTGAGGGTAGGACCTGTTGGGTCTAGACCATTTGATGGTCACTTGAAATTTCCAACCATAATATCTATGGACCGATAGATATGGTTCGTTTGTTGTATATTAATGGGATGGAAAGGCTATATGTTAACCAGAGAATGTCGATGACAATATAGATTGACAACATATTGAGAGTTGTCGATCTCGTAGGGATGTGACGAGAATATGTGGATCGTTGGTCAAAAAAGGGTGGAGATTCAATCTCGACTATCAGACTATTTTGGGCCCGCACATACCTTCTAGAAGTGGAAAAGAGATGAGAAATAACTAACGTACCCGTTATAATCGTCGACTCAACTAGAATCGTTGATTGATCGATGCGAGGACCATCAGATCAAGAAATGTTAGATGGGTGGGTGTTAACCCCCATGCAAGTTGGATTCATTTACTGACTCAGATTCATTGGGGGATCATCTTGTGAATCATCACATCTAGGAAGTGGTATGATTTTCTATACATCATTGAAACGTTTCATTGGGGAAAGTGTAACCCATGGGAATGAAATTCCCAATGACGATGATGTGAAATTCCGTAGGGGCAGAACCTTAGATTGGTGAGCCATGTGGAAAATTCCATGTCGGATGATATAAGTATTAAGATTCCATGTGGCGGTGAGGTGTCCTTAATAAATAAATACCTGAAAACTTTGGGAGGTTATAACTTTTGATACTGAGCTCGGAATTGAGCATGGTTATAGTTGTTGGAAAGCCCTAAATGAGTACAGGATCATGGTTTGCTCAGGAAAAGGTATTAAGATAGTTTAGAAAATATAAAATTATAATTCCCCATCCCTTAAAAGGTACTTGGGGGGTTGGGTCTGTTACATTGGCAGTCATAAGTTTCTATAGTGGTGAAGAGTTTGCAAGAAGGAAAGTGCTATATCTCCAAGATTTGGTGGAAATTATAATTCCCCATCCCTTAAAAGGTACTTGGGGGGTTGGGTCTGTTACATTGGAAGTCATAAGTTTCTATAGTGGTGAAGAATTTGCAAGAAGGAAAGTGCTATATCTCCAAGATTTGGTGGACCGGCCTGCTAAAACTTTTCTCTCTACATCTTCTTATTTTTTTTTTCTTTCCAACAAATCTTTCATGTATTGTAGAACCAAACATGAATATTTGGGTCTGAGAAATTCTTTCTCTAGAGTTTTCTAGTCATCTTGTAACATTTGAGGTCCAAAGGAGCATAGTCCTTGCTTGTAAAAGCAAACACAATTCATTTCAGTTCATATAATCGTCATTGAGACATTTTTTAAGTTGTTTCGGTTCTTTTATTTTAGGCATTATTGAACTTGTCATATTGGGATATTTTTATAAATGTCTCCTGCAAAGAACTACTCGGGGCACTACATTTGTGATTTCTAATATTTGAATTGAAAGCATGCGATTTCAAATGTATTTCCTATCAAAATAGTTTTTTATTTATAATGAATTTATCATTTAAATTTCTTTGAAGACATGTCCATTTCTTCATCTTGCAAAAGTCATAGCAGAGTCCAAGTTCATTTTATCTTACAAGAAAGAAATAATGTATGTTGAAAGAAGACTCCAAAACCTTGTAGACACAAATATTTGTTGACACACTTTATCCTATCTTTTCTTTAAATGATATGATGTATGTTTGTATAATTGTACATACAGGTTGTACATTTATATATATAGATTTATTGGAAGATTTTTTGGGTTTTGATATTTAACATTAACCCTTTACATTCATTGTAAAACCATACATAGAATCCTCAAACATTTCATCCAAAGAGGAGTACCACCTCTCTAAAAACACAGGGGGATTCATATCTTTGTGAGGTTGACCTTAAGACCGTAAAATATTATTTTAGATCAACAAGAGGTAAGCCAATAAATAATCTAGCACAAAGCAAGCAACTAATTATAGACAAGTGGAAATATCATGATCCCATAGAAGAAGGAATGATCATGGGAATGATAAGCAGTCAAGAATCATGAGCATGCACCATCATTATCCAAGGAAATACACTAGGAGATCTTGTGCAAGCTGAAGGCCAAGGATTATCCTGAGTGTTTCTCTTGTCAAGAGGAAAAGAAGAAGGCCTGAGTCAGACATCTTGCAAGGTGAAATAAGGAAAATCAAGCCACTAAATTTAAATGGTGAGCATAAAATGGGAAAAGATACCGATGCATGATTGTTGGAAATGAAGAAATATTTCCAATTGAATGATTACCCCTCAAGAATAGAAACCAAAATTGCAACGTAGCACCTGCAAGGAAAGGAATCCATGTGGCGGGGTCATCTTAAGAAATCCAAACATCTTGAGGAGAAGAAGGTCTCATGGAGGATGTTAGAATGATATTTCCAAGAGAAATATTTTTTATAGCATTACTATGAAAGAGTTCTTTGAACTCAATTTGGGAAGCATGACCATTGATGAATATGAGAAGAGATTATTTGAGTTCCTGAAGTATGTGGGATTCATAAAGGATGAGAAAGTAAAAATACAAATATTTATGAGTGGGTTACCCTCCTTATATAGTGACAAGATACACTATGATAACCCCGAGACTTTGGAGGAGGCCAAAAGGAGAGAAAATCATATTTATGAGAAGAGAAGAGGAAGGCCAAACTTTAAAAAATCTTGGAATGATAAGATGAAGGGTGAGAAAGAGAAAAGGAAAAAAGGTTTTAATCCACCATTTTTTAGAAATAAATCCCAAGAAAATATACAAGGGAAATCAACCCAAAATTATTTGAGGATGGCATATTCATTTGGGAAAAGTTTAATGTAGAAGCCTATAAAGTGTTGGGGATGTGAGGGAGATCACTTATATAGGAACATCCCTCACAAAGGAGAAATAATTAGAATTATCCACAACATTCCGGAGGTTGAAACAGTTGAAGACATGGGAGGAAGCATGCCAAGGATTTATGCAGCCTTGGACAACAAGCAAGCAAAATATCAATCCCCCATGATTAAAGTGGAAGGTAACATTGATAACCATCCCATAGCAATTTTAATTGATTCTGGAGCTAGCCATAGCTACATAAATTTTACATTGTTAAAATATTTCTCTTAAAAAGGAGTAAGCATAATAAATCTTGGTTAGTTCAACTAGCCATGGGGGCTAAGAGGAAAACCAGTGAGTTGGTTAAAGATTTTCTAATTGACATGAATGGACTCATAACAAAGGTATATCTAAACCTCATACCATTGGGTTCATATGATTGTCTAATTGGCATGGATTGGTTGGAAAAACACCATGTTTTCCTAGACTGTTACAACAAGAAAATCACTTTTCTTGGTGAGCCAAGATAGCAAGGAAAGGTTCAAGGCATTTCAACAGTTGTATTTGTTAGAGAAATTTCAGCCATGCAACTAAAAAAGAGTTTCAGAAGGGATGTTAGATTTTTGAATCCCATATGAAATATAATTCCAAGTATTGAAAACCATTCAGTCTTGATGGATTTTAAAGATGTTTTTGGGGAAATCCCACAATTGTTTCCAAAGAGAGAAATTGATTTCTCTATTGATTTGGTGACAAGAGTTTTCCCAGTGTCTAAGACACCTTACAGAATGGGAACAATACTAGAATCGAAAGAGTTGGAGAGGCAACTTGAAGATAAGTTAAAAGAAGGGGAATGTATGTCAAAGTATGTCACCTTGGGGAGCCCCTATGCTTTTTGTGAAGAAAAAAGACAGAACCTTAAGGTTGTGTATTGATTTCAGAAAGTTGAACAAGGTCACCATAAGGAAGAAATATCCTTTGCCAATGATTGATGATCTATTGATCAGTTGAAAGGTTGAAGAATATTTTCAAAGATTTACTTGAGATCAGGTTATCATCAACTGAGGACAAAGGAAGAAGATATTAGCAAGACAAAGTTCAGAACAAGATATGGGCATTGTGAATTTATGGTTGTGCCATTTTGGATATAAAATGCCCCAACTATTTTCAAGTGTTTGATGAATAGAGTGTTCAAGGAAAACATAGACAAGTTTGTGATTGTGTTTCTAGACGATATACTTATCTACTCAAAAACATAATAAGAATATGAGCAACATTTAAGAATGGTGCTACAAGTTTTAAGAGAGAACAAATTGTATGCCAAGAAAATTAAGTGCACCTTTTATCAAAATAATATTCATTACTTAGGGCATATTATTTTAGTATATTGGATAGTATTTGATACCGATAAGATAGAGGCCATTATAGGATGGAAAATGCCAAGAAATGTGACATAGGTCAGATCATTCATGGGCCTTGTGGGTTATTACCGAAGATTCATAAAAGAATTCTAAAAGATTTCAATCCCAATCACTTCTTTGCAAAAGAAGGGAATAAAATTTGAATGGACTTTAGAGTGCGAAGAGAGATTTCAACAATTGATATACATTTTGACAAGTGTGACAATCTTAAAGATTGCATATCCAGACGAATATTTTGTTGTGTGCATGGATGCATGTAAGAAAGGGCTCGGTGGAGTACTCACACAAAAGGATCATGTGGTATTCTATGAGTCCCGAAAATTAAAATAACATGAGATGAATTATGCTACCCATGATATAGAATTAGTAGCCATTATTCATGTAGTGAAAATGTGGATACATTACCTCATGGGGAGAAGATTTGAGCTAAGGATAGATCATTGTTGTCTAAAACAACTATTTAGACAACCAACAATAAACTCCAAACAAATTTGTTGTGGCCACAAAAATCCTCCTTTCATTCTGCTTATATAAGCAAAAGGAAAGGGGCCCCATACTAAAATTTGAAATCGAATGCCTAATCTTCTACTACTATGAGCCTAATGATTTTTCTTTACCTACCTTGAGAGAGTTGAGGGTTTGGATGTTTGCTGATAATTGTTTTTGATGGAGTTTTTTTAATCCTTTTGATCTTATACTTTCAAATGTTCTTCATAATTATTTTTGACTTATGATGTTTGGTTGATATCTGTGTAATGAAATGGACAAGTTATCTTTTGGACCTTTTACAGATTTTGAAGTTTTTGATGATCCTATATGAATGCAAAGTTTGATGCTTTGTTTCATGCCTTGAATGAGTTTTATTTTCAGGAATTTTTGAGTAGATGAGTTAAACGAAGAACATATATGCATTTTTCATCCTCTTTCTTGCTTTTTGTTCCCAATGTCTTCATATTTATGTTGAAGCTCTTGTATGTTAATTATATTCTTCAATTTAAACTCATAACTAGAATCTCGAGATCATTTATCCTTTCTATGAGTTTGAAATTAGATACACGTACTTTCGTGACATTTATTTATAGAAGAAATTTCTTTATGAAAGGATGATTATCTTTGAGAAACTTTTTCTCCCTTTTTCTACATTTTTCAAACAAACCCAACAACTATTCATAAGTTTGTTAAAGGAAAATGCAAGGAATTAAATATTTATGATATATCGGAAAGTATCTTCTTCCTCGCATAACTGATTTTATTATTTCTATGGTTGCAGGAGCAAGGTTGCAGAGTCACTTCCTTTACATGACTGCTTCAGCCTTGAAATTCATGGGGGGATACCTCTGTCTTCTTCCTCTGGAATAGACTTCTCTATATTCATATATTGTATACCATTTGAAGCCAACATTCAACATCGGTAGTTAATCCTTCTCTTTCCCAAACCTGAATCGGGTTTTCTTTTCTCACCATTGCATTATTTTCTCTTTTCACTTCCTTTCCAAAGCCTAAATTTTATTGTATTGTATTATGTGGTCGGAACCTTGATCCTTACCACCCTCCCCTTATCAAGTTTGTCTCATCGATTTGTCCAAGTAAAGTCCCTTATGATATCTTCGAGGTCTAAAAGGCATGAGATTATTTGGAATGATCTCCATCATATTCTCTTTTCAACCTCCCCTCTCTCCAAAGGCCTATTGAGTTTCTCAGATGTAGAACCTCATTGTATTGTCACCCAATGTTTTCTCACCACCTATCACCTCCAGATTCATGCATTGTGGTTTGATGTGGGAGCATGTTCCCTAATCCTATCATATTCCCTCTCCATGTAAGCTTATCAGGATTTTCCTCCACAATTTTCATCTTGATCGAATTGACATGTCCCATGTTCCCAGCTAGCATCAAACTCATTTTTATCATATGGGTCACTCTTTGTGACGTTACCATGTCATGTGACGTATCATCCCTTTACCACCTGGTCTCTTTCCATTTGTCACCTCCAAATTCACATGATCTCAATCTCGATTTGATGTGCCTAACTGACTCATCCCTCGATTATTCGGAATCTGCATATGTTCTTTGTTTCATTTTTTGTCCCTAGGTGTGGAACCCTGACAAGTGAAAAATCTTGAGTAATGATAGAACCTTGATCGTATGAAACTATGCCTAATTTTTCCTATTTTGTATATATGATTTGTACATCTTATTTTTTTTGTTTATTTTTTTATTTTTTGGTTTATTTATTTTCATTTTTAATTTGCCCATGGTTTTCCCAAACCCACTCTGGGTTTTTGAATTACATGGAAAATCACTTTTACTTTAAAAATCATTTTTACATGGGTAAAATTACTATGACATGGGGAAATTATTTCTACTTAGGTAAATTAATGTATATTCATATCATTTTTCGTGTGCCCCGATGAAATTAGATACACTTTGATTTTTATTTCTTATATATAAGAAATATATATATCAAACTTTTGAACTATGCAGTCATAACTTTGTGGTTTTTTGCATGGAGAATATCTATAATAACTCTATGGTTAGAAATTTTGAACTCTACTGTCAAAACTCTATATTTTTTGCATGGATACTTTGAACTCTGCAGTCGGTGTTGGAAAGTTAGTTGTCATTGATGTCAACCCTAGATTTCAACTCTAGAATAAGTCCAATTAATGGGTGCATTTAAAGAAGTCTCCAAAGTGGTCCCCTTATGGAATAGCTCTAATCATGGCCCTCATGGGAAGAATATTTGAATAATTCTACAAGAATCCTTGGAAATATGGCCAAGTGGTTAAGTAGTTAAGAAGCCCCGATGGTGTGGTCATGGAGCCTAAAGTTGATTGAATAAGAAGATCATGAAGGACATTGAAAATGCATGTAACACATCCATATATTGATAGTCCTCATCATGTTGTTTCCAATGGTAGGTGGTACGTCACGTGGTTCCTCATAGTTGAGGATATTTTCCTTCTTAAAGATGAAGCCTTGAAAGAAAATTAAGAAGCCCCATATCTAAGGACAAAAAGTTACAAGTCAGCCCCTAAAAAGTGTTGCAAACAAGCAGTTACAATTTGGACACATTGCAATGAATATTGTTGGTAAATTTGACCCCAATGGAATAATCATTAAAAATTAAATTGAATGTTATTTGGGTCAAGTTGTCCCTAAAAAGAGGGTGTTAGATCTAGTATAAATAAGGCACCTGGGAGTTCATTTGTCACATAAAATCAAGTGATTTTTATCTGAGGTGACCAATGTGATCTAAGGCAAACTTCAAAGGGAATATGAAGTGAAGAAGGGAAAATTGAAAGGGAAGATGAAGTCTCATGATGATGTGTTCTAAGGTATGTTATATAAAGGTCATCTTACCATTTTTTCTATAATTTTTTTTCTAGAATGATTGAGATAGAAAAATTGGAAAATGTTGAGAAGACACATCAAGGTACTTGTCATAAAAATTGCATCTTCTGGGTCATTTTATTTTTGGAGATACACTCTGTGGAAGATAGGGATTTGGACTAGTCCTGGAACTAGTCTCAAACAGGTGGTCTGAGATAAATAGTCATAATTTCTTCATAGATGATCAAAATTCTATGAGACTGACTACATTGGAAACAATTCAGTCCATAGTATGTTTTTGAAAGTTTTAGAACCAGATATCAAATATTCAGTGTTTGGCATGCTCTACAAGTTTGCTCTCCATAATAGGTCAGAATTCAACAAGATCTTCCATTTTCACTATAACTCCTTTCAAGGATGATTCAATGTGTGAAAGTTGGATTAATTTCAGAGAATATATTGAATAATATTGGGTACAAGGTTCAAAGCTTTCTTCATTACAGGTACAAAGTTATGCTTGTTGAAAGTTGGGGTTTTTGACTAATCCAAAAACTAGTCTCCCGAGACTGAGGTAAAGTTTGATGAAGATGTTATTCTCTTGTTGTTGAATATGAAGAAGGTATGAGGGTATATAATAGCATGAAACAGGTTTATCACATGTTGAGAGGCATTTTTTTATATGTATTTTGAGGGTTATGTCTTTATACATGCTTGAGGCATGTTTTGGGGAATTGGTCATATGATTTGAGGCACATATTGGATGTATGGTATATGTTTGGTACATGGTTTGAGGAAYATCTATTGAGGCATATTGTCAGTACATATATTGGATATATTKTCATATATCTTTGGCACATGGTTTGAGGAGCATMTTGGATATTGGGTACATGGTTTGATATGTACTTTGGTATATGTTTACATGTTTGAGGCATATATTGGTACATGGTTGACGGATGTGATGGAACATGTTTTRGTACATGGTTGATGGATGTTATGGCACATGTTTGAGGAATATMTTGGCACATGGTTTATGGATATAGAACAATCTTGTTATATGGATGATATGGCACACATGTCTTAGCATATGGTTTGATGCACATCTTGGTGATGGTATTGGTCTATGATTTATGAGAGTGGATCTAGTCTTAATGATGAGGTATCAATATCAGTGACAGTGACAGGTTTGTTATCACTGAAAATATCAGTGACAATGACAATGAAGGTATCAGTGACAGTGATAGTGATAGTGAAAGGTTGAGTCTACACTTATATTTCATGGTGGTAGGAAGGGGAAAGGAAAGGGGGTCATAGCCTCCTTTCGGTTGGAGCCAGAGAATACAGGGAGTTGGAACTTCCTTTAGGTTGGAGCCTGTAAATTAGGGGGTCGTAGCCTCCTTCCATTTGAAGTTCGAGAATATAGGGAGTTGGATCTTCCTTCAGGTTAGAGCCTATAAATCAGGGGGTTGGAGCCTCCTTCGAGTTGGAGCTAGAGAATATAGATATTTGTAGCTTCCTTAAGGTTGGAGCTTGTAATCAGGGGGTTATATCCTCCTTATAGTTGGTGTTGGATAATTTGGAAGTTTTTTCTTCCTATGAATGTAATATTTGATGTATAAGAAATCATTCTATGGTTTTATCCCATTTGGGTTTCCATGTAAAAATATGGTGTATTGTGTATCTGTGGTTATGATGTGATGCATTGTTTATGGTTATATTTTTATGATATATTGAATGCAATAATAAGTGATAGTTGATTGATAAACTTTATGTTTACATGTTCCAGTTAAAATTGGTAAAACATGCTCAATATTGATTCACTCCCCGAGTCTCAATATTGGTGAATATTCCAACAGTTAGAACCCTTCGGTCTTTGAAGTGATACTTTGGAATTTGTGGTTGGAATGCTCGGCATGGCTCACATTTCAAATAAAATTTCAACTAAAATCTAAGTGTGGGTGGATGTTGATCACATACTTATACTAAGAGGAGATTGGGTGAATGAGTATAAGGCTATACTTTTCTTTTTAACATTCAAAATCCATAATGAAGCAATCACATAAATGTAACAAATAGAAGACACAATATTGAACATGGAAACCCTTTCGGGAGAAAACCACAAAAACTTCTTTTTGTAAATGTGTAGGCACCAACCTATGGTTAAAAATGTTGGTAGGAACAAACCTATTGGAGACATCGATCCCCTCTGCTATTTGTAGGCGCCAACCTACATGAGACACCAATTCCCTCTATTATTTGTATGCACCAACCTACAAGAGACACTGATCCCCTCTACTATTTCTAGGCACCGACCTACAAGAGACACCGATCCCCTATGTTGTTTTTAGGCACCAACCTACTTGAGACACCAATCCCCTATGTTGTTTGTAGGCACCGACCTACTTACAAGTTTACAGGTTCTTCATATGCATTGTCTTCATTGGTATGCTTGATGCTTCTATCTTCACAAAATCTTCTCTGTGCTCATTACTTCTTCTTTATCCATATCTTCTTTGTGCATGCTACTTCTGCTTTAGCTAATACTTCACTAGATCTTTTTTCTTCTTCGACTACTTTTTCCTTAGATATTCCTTTGCAATATTTTCTTGCTAGAACGCCATATCTATTTGCTAGAACACATGATCCGATCTTCACTAATATTTAATTGTCACTCCTTGAATGATATTCAATCATCACTCCTCAAATGATATGCATAATAATATTACATTTTCACCCACACACACATTTTTTCTCATAACCCTCTTCTCCATTTATAGTTTACCATAAGCTTTACATGAAAATTCATGTTCATTTGAAAAGACACGACTTTTATAAATAATAATTATTTTCCCCCCTTTTTTATTTTAATTCACTTTTTAACTTACCATGGGAAAAATACTACCATGGGTTTTAAATCCATGTAAAAATGTCATGTGCACTTTCACTTTTACATTTTTTAATTGATTTTCATGTTTACTCCACTTTTACGTAAACTCCACTTTCACTTTTACCTTTTTTTTAATCCACTTTCATGTTTACTCCACTTTTATGTAAACTCCACTTCCGCTTAACTTTTCCACTTTTGTATTTATTAAAGTGACATTTATATTTGAATAATTTCTTACCTTTGACATCAATGAAAATAATTTATTCAACAGTGGAAACCCTGAATTGTTCACAACTATTTCTATGGCCTCACTGTGTATGGATCCCTGGGCACAGTTTCTGAACCCTAGGCCGACTATCATGACATATTTTAGGCATGTTTTATATATGATATCTACAACCATAATTAATCTACAACCATTTTTATACTCTATGACCATATTTGTGGTCATTTTAGGTTTAGGGATCCACTTGCGATGGGTTTTTTCGTGAACTCTGTAATTATTCACGGTGATGAAAAGTACACCTATGGTGATCAACATTGAACCTGAGGCAATTTTTGAGTTCTGGCTTCCTCAACCCACTAAGTGCGTGGGCACATGTTTGTAAATTAGGTAATTCAATTGCTAATTATTTTCTCTTCTTTTCAATATGAGCACTCCACCACTTCCAAAACCTCAACCTGTCAGGGAGAGGCCCTCCAAAGTCACCCTAGAGATTCTTACTAATATATAAAATCATTATAAAAAAGGAGAGAAGAAAGAGATGTAAAATTCCAAATAGAGTTAGAATCGTTAGAAAAAAGGAGTAAAGAAAGAGAAGTAAAATTCCAAATTGAGTTAGAGGCAATGCTTGATAAAAAGTTTAGACTCTTTGAAGATGCAATTCAAACACAGATAGAGGATAGACTGTTAGGGTTCAATATTCAATTGCATACAATGGAGGCTAGAACACAAGAAATGGAAAAACAAAAAAAATCAACCCAACAAGGAGAGGTTGTATAAAACAGTAGCTTGAGAGATAGGATTAAAGAGCTAGAAGAAAAACTAACCAACATTTTGGCCCTGAGTAGTCTAGAAAACAAATTGGATATCAAACCCATCAAAGAGGAAATGAACAATCTAATATAATTGGATCACAAGTGTAATAAAATACCCTTGAACCTCATAATATTTGGTATAAAAGAACAACAAGAGGAGGATACACTAGCAATAGTAAAAGAAGAACTAAAAAATAAATCACAAATTGAAACAACTTAACTCACAGAAGAAAAGAGGCTAGGAAAAATAATTTAACATAAAGATAGGTCAATTTGTGTCAAAATAAGTTGTATTGACCATAAATATATCATACTTAGTAAATATCCTAGCTTAAAAGGGTCAGGAATATTTATAAATGAAGACCTCATTACCAAATACCAAGCTTAATTAAGGAAGGAATTTCAAAAGGTAAAAGAATCCAGGAAAGAAGGAAAATGGAAAATAATTAGAAATCAAAAAGCTATTGTTGGGGATAGAGACCAGAAGGATAATAATAAATTGGATTTTGGGACACTTGGGATCCTTTTTTGGAACTATCGTGGCTTTCCCTGGCACAACGGTCCTATGTTAAGTTGGATCCCAAGTGATATTGATATTATTTGTCTAGTTGAAACATGGGATCATGAAGAGTCTAAGTATTCCAGGTGGATATCGATGGCCATCCACCTTTTCCACCGAATCAACATTCCAATCCTATAGTTTTGATAAACCATGATATTCACCCTTTTGATGGGGAATGGAATGTAATGACATCTTCATTTCTTAATTACAGACATCATGTAATGATTTCCTAGTGGTCTTATGTACATGCCTACAACATAGTGCTAATGCATTGTATCCCATTAGAACTCTACAATTAAGCATGCTCATGATAGAGTAGTATTGGGATGGATGACTGCCTGAGAAGTCCTAGTGTTTTACATGCCTATGTGATGCAGGAGCATCTCAAGCGAGCCAGCGCGGAAGCAAAAGACAGTTGGACAAGTGCCAGTGCAAATTTTTAAATTACCTTGAAATTGATGCGCCATCTTAAATAAGATAATTAAGATGGAGCACACTTGTATAATGTAAACGGAACTTGAGCGATTTGCTCTCGTCCTTAGTAGGTAGAAGGCATTTATAGTAGTTAATGCAAGTAGGTAGAATTGAATGTGTAGATTAGACAGTTTTAGAGCGCAAGAGGGAAATGGGATATAGACACCCTCATTGTGTATTGTAAGATAGTAGTGAGCATAGAAGAGAAGCAAAGAACCGTGTAAGAACACCCATGTACATATATTTGGATTAATAGAAGAGTTTGATTCAAATTCATGGTTTCGTGTTTGTTCTCTATGTATTGATGTTGAATGATATGCTCATGAATGTTTGCTTCCTGTTATACATTTGCTTTATATGTTGTGTATATGATTTCATGTTTTGAGTTTGAAGTCTGAAAGGAAGTAGGAATGAGTTTCAATTGTTTCTCTATTTGAGCAAGGGTTCATGCAAGGAGTGCAGTCGAATTGTCTGCAAGGAGTGCATTGACAAAGGGTTCAGATAGGGTAGCTTTTGTTCTCATTCAAAAGTGATGTTAGGCATAAGAGCCGTGCAAAGAGTGCGCAGGCTGAGCGAAGTCTCAGGGTTGTGGACTTGAGTGAAACATTGAGAGACTGTTGTTGTAGGTGTGCACAGAGTCGAAGGTTTTCAACACTTGAAAGTGGTTGAGAATCTGTCGCAAGGAGTGCGTGCAGGGATTTTATGAAAGGTTCAGAGTTGGAAAAAGTTCAAAAGAATTCGAAGCCTTCGAAGTAGCCGAAGGAAAACGTAGTAACGAAGGACCGCAAGGAGGACGAGCTCTCAGAGGAAGAGACGAACGACCATAATTCTCTGAGGAGGATTCGCGAAATTCCGTGGCCGTCAGATCTCACGGAGGAGCAATCGAGTTACTGTGAGTAATTCAAAAGGTTCTAAGATCAGGAGGGGTAGAACCATGTATCCGAGCCATAAGGGCCGTTGGATTTACGCGTGGATATTTGTATTGGGTTTTCGTGGGTGGAAGTCCTGTAAACCTTGCAACGGGAATCACGATATTTCGAAACGCGATCTCCTGAAAGCTAAAAGGAGAAGTGTGGGCCACAAGGAGTCAGCGGGGTGGACAGGTGGCACGCCATTTCGGAGTTTCGTGGGGTGAAGTTCTGAAAACATTGCATTAGGATTCACGATACCGCAAAGTCCGAAGTCCCAATAGAAGTGGGGAGGTGTTGAAAAGTCAACCGCGCGAGTGTATTGGAGTTTCGGAAAATCAGGATTCGGGATTCGGTGAAACGAGTTGTTCGACATAGCAATCGCCGAAATCGCGATAGGGAAAATCTTGAAAGGGAAAAGGAAAGGTCAGCGTTGACTGTTGTCGGGTTTCAGGGATCCGAGAGACCAACGCTTGACCACTGGATTCGCGAAGTTGCGAAGTTCGATCTCCTAAGTGTAAAGAGGGGATCCCGTGAGAATTTGTTGTGGGTGTAGATTTCCCGATAGGGAAATAGAAGAGTCGTTTAGAGTTCTTTGGGCCAGTGGAAGAAGGAAATATCCTGTGTTGACGTAGACCTTCCGAGCTGCGGGTTGTGGAGGGAGCGTGTGAATGTCGGCACCACTATGACATTTTATAAACTTAGTCCAATTTATCCCACATGCATCATGGGAATTTTTCTCCTCTCACTCTCTCATATATAAGGATGACCTTTAAGCAGGAAATGGAGTGTGATTTAAAGCTTGTTGTGAATCAAGCGTAGCCAACATCTCTTTCTTTTTAAACATAAGCTACCACATTCTGCTAGTTTTTTTTCTATAGTGTTTTTCTCTCTCTTATTCATTAATAGAAGTTGGGTGTCATTGTATTTATGTGTTCTCTTATATATTTTTGTTTTTATCTCGTTTCATTATAAGCATAATCTAGATCAATGGAATCAGAGCAGTCTGCTCCTTGTCATTTCTCAGAGCGGGTCCACAGAAAGGTTAATGTATAGAGAGTTGGGTCTCAAGCTAGTTTTTCTTGAGGACAAATACTCTCACCAACCCAATTGAGCTCCCATGGTGGAAGAAAAGAGAGTTAGAAAAGCAGGAGATCCTTTCAATACGTTGCTCTTGGAATCCCTCGTGTGATAGAGGAATGAAATAATGGACAACTTAGCTCAAATCCTTCGAAGACTACCAATGGTGGTGGTCGAGGCATCTTCAACAAGAAGCAATTTCCCAAGTGCAACACCCTTCAAGGTACAAGTCAATTTTTGTATCCCTTATTTGAAGGCCAGATAGATGCAGATGCTCTAGAAAAATGGTTGAATCCTCTAGAAGGTTATTACTCCATCCAAAAACATTTCGAAAGTGAAAAGATCACATTTTCACTCTTTAAATCCATTCCCCATGTCAGAGCTTAGTGGGAAGTTTATTGGGAGTGGCACATCGTGGATGAATCTACACCATTTATAAGAGAACCCACTTGGGAAGCCTTTGTATATTCCCTAAAGGATGAGTATTAAATTGTCAAAAAATATGATGACCAATACATAATATGGACGACTCTGCGTCAAAAAAGAGATCAGATGGTGTCAGAGTACACTAACATATTTCATACATTTCACTCAAAGTTGGGTATCAAATACTCTGAGAGGCACCTAATTTTGAAGTATCACGGTGTTCTTCATAGGTACATCCAAACATAGATGGATTTCTTGGACATCTACTTACTAGGTGTTGCTTATCGATATGCATTCAAAATTGAGCAGAAATTCAAGCAGTAAAGTAAGCGAGGGTTCGGGTTTGAAAATAGGCCACATCATAATCATGGAAAAGGAAACCCTAAATCATGGAATAGAGGAAAAAGCAAGGAAGGAAAACCTCAAGATATCCATTCCAATATGTAGGCCAATAAGGGCAACGAGAAGTATAATAAAGACACTAGAAAGTGGTGTGAGTTCCACAACAGCCCCTTGCACAACACAGATGAATGTCTCTCGAAACAGTCATTGGTGGATGATCTCAAAGAAAAAGAATCAGAACCTGACTCTGATTCAAGGCACAATAAATGGAAACATATCATTGATGAAGAACCCATTGCTACCATCATTTCCATAACAATACAACTAAAATAACCAGAGGAGCTTGAGAAGGGGGAGTGCCTCTTCCACTCGCAGATGTGGGTAAAGGGGACACCACTGCATTTCATTTTTGACAGTGGGAGTCATAAGAACATGATCTCATTCGAGGTTGTCAAGATATTGAAGCTACCAATGATACCACACCCCCATCCATACACCATCGGATGGTTGAGCCGAGGATGAGACATTTTTGTCATCCAACAATGTCACTTGTCTTATGGCATCAAGCCCTTCAAGGATGAGGTAGTGTGTGATGTTTCCCTACTTGAAGTCTATGATGTTATTTTAGGGCAACCATATATGTGGAAACTTCATGTTATCTATGAGTCTTGACCCCACAGTGTCATTGTTACTCTGGGATGTCATCTCTACAGGGTACCATAGGTAGCTCCAACTACTGTCACTTCATCGATCTTAGAAAAACAATGCTGCAAAGTAATATCTAAGACCACACATTTTTCCTTCTTCATGATCCATTCAAACGGTGAACATAAAATCACTACGACCACTACAACCTTGGCCCAAGGAGTTTCTATCCAACATAAGCAGGTTGATAATATTATAGAGGAGCACGCAGAGAATAAGAGTCTTCCATATTCTCATCATAGCTCTATTGGCCATGACCCTTTTCAGGTGTGCTTGGGGTTCCAACCATTAGCCCCCATTGATATATCTCTTCTTGTTGCATCTTCTCCAATAAATTCCTCCCACACTCATACTAAGGCATATCACGCAGTTAGATATATTGAATGGATCCAACACCTCCAATAGGTTCATGGCATCCTTCCACAGTAAAAGTACAAGCAGGACATCTACTTACACAATGAAAATGACTCACCAAGGTTCAGATTCAATAGAAGTTATGCCATATACTGATGAAACTTGACACAATGGGGACCATTGCTTCCTAAGGGGGGAGGAATGATCTAGGTGGATCTCGATGGCCATCCACCTTTTCCAATAAATCAAAATTTATAGCCTATAGTTTTGATACATCATGATATTCACCCTTTTAAATGGGAATGTAATGTAATGCCATCTTCATTTTTTAATTACAAACATCATGTAATGATTTCCTAGTGGTCTATACATTCCTACGACATAACGCTAATGCACTGGATCCCATTAGAACTTTGCAGTTAAATGCACTCAGGCTAGAGTAGTACTGGGATGGGTGACCTCTTGGGAAGTCCTAGTGTTTTACATGCCTATGGAATTTAAAAAACTTAGTCTAATTTATCCCACATGCATCATGGGAGTTTTTCTCCTCTCACTCTCTCATATATAATTGAGATGAAGGAGGCCCTTTAAGAAAGCAATGGAGTGTGATCTAAATATATTTGTGAATGAAGCATATCCAACATCTCTTTTTTTCAGAGATAAGCTACCCCATTATACTAGTTTTTTTTCCACAGTGTTTTTCTCTCTCTTATTCATTAACAGGAGTTGGGTTTCACTATATTTCTATGTTCTCTTCTATATTTTTTTATTTTGTCTTGTTTCGTTCTCAGCATAATCTGGATTATTGAGGTCCCTAACTTAGAAGGATTTGTCTTGTGGTCGGAATGGAACAAAAAATCATACCGTAGAGGGATAGGAGGTATAGCCTATTATATTAAAAAAATCATTTCTCCTCACAATCAACTTCATAATATCGACCCTCTCAATAAGTACAATTGGATAGAAATTTCAGACATCAATGCTAAGATGATGTATAAATCAATTTTTTATTTTTCACCTATTAATTCTACATTTTATATGAAAAAAAATCTAGATAGAAATTGTCCCTATAATACTTTAGAACAAGATATTTTCAGTTTGAGAAATGAAGGTAATATCCTCCTTCTAGGAGACTTTAATGCTAGAACTATGACTAACCAAGATATTCTTTTAAGCAATGATTACAACCATAGTCCTTTATGGATAGATGAGGACCTTGTTTTAGCTAATATCTACAAAATAATCTCTAAGGACCTAACTGAGAATTTTTTTGGTATTGATCTAGTCAAGCTATGTAGTTCTCAGGACCTTATAACTTTCATGGAGTACTGAAGTGGCCAAACTCCAACTAGATTACTTGTATTCATGATCTAGGTAGTAGTGTCGTGGATTATGTGATATATGATATCTCCATTTCCGACCAAATAGTAACTTTTGACCTTTTAAATGACCATGAACATGACTCTGATCATAGACATTTAACCCAAAATATAAACGTTTTCATGCACAGGAGCGTCATTCAAGAAAATTCTAATAATAAAAGGAAACTACTTTTTGGCAAAAGCAAAGTTGATATTTTCTTGAAGGATCTAAATAGTGAATTACATATCCTAAATTATAAGGAAAACATTGAAGACCTCTATCATAACTTTACATCTACCCTTTCCACTTCTATCAACAAGTTCTCTTTCGAGGTGTCCTATAAAAAAATGAATAGATCAACCAACCCTTGGTATGATAAAAAATGTAAATTTCTAGGAAATCCATTAGGGATTCTTCTAATGAGTTCTTCAAGCTCGATAAGATCAATATGTACAAATTCATATTTAAAAGGAAAAAAAATGTACTATATAAATAACAGGAAAGAGCATCTTTTACACCTATATAAGCTTGATCCTAAGAAGTTGTGGAGGCAAATTCTAATTTGCAATGCTAAAGAAAATAATATGATTCCATTAAGGGACTGGAATTCCTACCTTAAAAGTCTTTACGAGTTCCCTAATTCCATGGAAACCATTCCTATTGTTCCTACATAGGATGATTTTTTTTCTTTGGATGACATATATATCAGGGTTAAGCAGTTTGCAAATGGGAAAGTTGAGGACATTGAAGGCTCCCAAGCTGAAATTTTTGAAATCGGAGGTCATATCCTCATCCCTCATATACACAATCTCTTCAATTTAGTAGTCAATGAGGCCTTAACTAAACCCTGTATGAAAAGCCTCATTGTACCTATTTTAAAAAATTGGGATAGAAACATTACCTTTAATTATAGGACCATTATGATTAGCCTGATTTTAGCCAAGCCATACAAAATTATTTTGGAAAAAAATATTAGCCTTTACCTAGAAATTCACAATAAAAGAGATAAAGGCCAGGATGGATTTAGAAGATATCATTCAACTCTGGACCATCTTGTCACCCTCAGGATCATTTCATAGGAGTTCCAAAATTATAAAACCAATCTTTTATGTTATTTTGTTGACTTTAGAAAAGATTTTGACATAGTTCCTATGAAAAACATTTGGGATAGGTTGGAAGAGATAAACGTGTCTTTCAAGTTAAGGGTTGTTTCTATAAGGTTGTATGATAATTTATCTCCAATATTTAGAACTATGATGGTTCATAAAAACAAATTAACTGCAATATTGGAGTCAAGCAATGTTTTCCCCATTGGACTACAATTGTCGATAGACCAAGACCCACAAGAATCAGTCTCCACCACAATTGTCAGAGTTATGATCCACTAGAGGGGGTTAACCCATGTCGTGAAATTCACAGGAAGTGTTAAACCCAATGTCCAACAATCTCTCCCCACCTAGCGCATGTCGGGCAAGTTTTGAACTCGAGACCTATCGCTCTAATACCATTTATTGGAATACAATTGTCATTAGACCAAAACACATAGGCATTGGTCTTCTTCACAATCATCGGAGTTATGATCCACAAGAGGGGGTTAAATCATGTCACGAAACTCACAGTAAGTGTTGAACCCAATGTCCAACAATCTATTGTTGGAAAGTTGGTTGTAATTGATGTCAATCCTATAAGAAGTCCAGAAGACTATAGAAGTAATGGGTGTATTTGAAGAAGTCTGCAAAGTGGTCACCTTATGGCATATCTTTAAGCATGGCCTTCATGGGAATGTCAGGAAATGCAGGACACTTCCACACTAATCCTGGCAGAAGAGAAGAAGAATTTAATCAAGAAATTAAATGACACAAGCAATCACACAGTACACCGAGATTTTACCCTGGAGACCCTTAACCAGGAAAACCAACATTCCTTTGAGTGTTTTTCTCTCTTGTTGTCTTATTCATTCATAATAAAGGTTGCATGTATAACCTTGGTTCAAACCTAAGACACAATCGATATCATACCCTCTTGCACAAGAAAGAACAACCCTGTAGTCAATTTGTCTTACATATGCATGACCATCAACCTACGATTTACAATGCATTAGAATTAAAACATTATAATTCTCGCATTAGCCTTACAACAATAGCGTTTATGGCCTTACAACATGCCTCTTTATAGGATTTACAATAGGAAAAACCCTAAATATTGGCGCCCAAAAATGATTACAGATCCATACATATCATTGGCTACAAATCTCAAGATTCTGTTACAGTTGACTCCAAGTTGGGTTTACCAGTCGACTAATATTTGGCCTTCATTCGGTCTCTAGTCAGTTGTCTCATTCCCACACTTCGAACTCTTGTTGTTTGACTTGTCATCGTTATCTTCGACTTCGAATTTACCTGTTTGAATCCCTCGACCTTCGAATTGATGTCGATCTACCTCGACTTCAACTTGTTTTCTATCCACCTCGACTTCAACTTGCTGTCGATGCTGTCGATTTACCTCGACTTCGACCATCAGTCGATTCACCTCGACTAGAATTTCACTGCAAAGAATATAAAAACCCAAAATCCTCCCACTTGTTGTCTTCTTTGTCGAAACATGAGATTCTTGAACTTTCACTCACAGACCCAAGGAAACGATGCACATTACCTCTCTGCACCAAGATAAATTCACGTCACTCATAGACTTGGTCAATGAGTCTACTATATTTTCCAAAGTGTCTACTTTATCCA
>ML836533.1:70691-84629 GCA_009831015.1 Picea engelmannii | reverse complement strand
CTAGTAATTTGCCCCTATATTCTACTAGTTCCAACACACTTTTTGGCTAGATTATTTGCTAGTTTTGGTGGCTGATTTTTCTGCTGTAGCAACTTGTTTATTACAGTCATAAGGCTGCAATTATATGTCTGCAACATTTTTTTATTACAACCTTACATTTATGCTAAAGTCTTTCTCTTTCAATCTTGGGTTGTACTAGTTGTACCTAGCTTAAGCTCTTGTATCATTTACATGACTTTTAACATCTTTTTAGCAGCTCTAATAATCATTTGTTCACTAATATATTTATTTTTGTTTACTGCTGAAAATAGGGACAACAATCTTATCTTGCTTGTCCACCTAACATATAACTTGTACATTGGCTTTTCTTGTGTCTCAGGCATGTACAAACACTTTCTGCAAATACTCAAAGACTTGGCAACCTTAGATCACTTCCGAGATGTGTCATCAAAGCCATATTCCTCTTAACAATTTGACCTATAGGGGAATCCATTCATAAATACCACTTTCCCTCTCATTTCCCCCTAGGGTCACCTGTGATACCTCCCTTGAGGTGATCACTTCACCTCTAAAGTGATGGGAATGCGTATATGAGGTCACAGTGGGTAGGTGTTCTATTATTTGTCGCCATATTGTAGTTTGGGTCGGGCTTTGCCCAATATAGAACTTGTGCGATAACAATCCCTAATGGTTGTAGCAAACAATTTATGATAGAAACAAGTAAACCAATGATTTCACCTAACATTAGAGTACAATTAGCTTGCAAATGATGTCATAAATTCAATTTAAGGAATGGTTTTGAGAGAGGAAAGAATTTCATTTAACTATGGTTTCAACCATCAGTTGCAATCAACTAGACTAGTGTCATTTACTTTCCTAGGGAAAATGGAGTCGGGATAATGCATTCAAGGAGGCCAAGGAAGAGAGAAGGTGAAGGCTTGATATTTAGAGCTATCCCCTTATAGAATCAAATCAAACCTCAAAGGAAGACTACTTAGGTTTATTCACTCATAAACCCTAGGTCCTTCTCCACTTTCTCTAGTGCATCTAGCTAAGGAAGTTGAATCGAACTAGGTCTTGAACCTAGGGTGATGGCCACTCCTAACCCCTAGAATTAAACACTAGCTAAGATAAAACCTAAATGGATAGCCACTCCTAAACCTTATAACAAATATTAAATGCTTCAACAATTTAAGGTGAAAACAAGGGAAGGGGATAACCACTCTTAATCCTTTCATTTAGGGTTTCAAACTTCATAAATATCAAGATAACATGCAAAATTACCACTGTAATAGGGAAAATTACCAAGTTAAACCAAGAAATACCACATGCAATCAATGTAAACCCTTACAAACAAGGTGCACTAGCATGAGGAAACCCTAATCCATGAAGAATCACCATCAACAAGAGAAAACATCCATCCAAAGTCACTCCAAGAGGTGCACATAGACTGTAAGAGACAAAAGAAAGATAGAGCAAAATTTTCTAGAGAAGCTCTCTCACCTGTGTGAGGAGTTTTTTTGATGATGAAAAAATGAAGTTGAGTGCTAGCCTTATTTATAAGGTTACCCTAATGCTTATTTTTCCACATAATTGAGTAAAACAACAATGATCCATGCTAAAAGTGGGGCCGACCCCTCAAATTAGCCTCTACAATGATAAAACATGAGAATAATATATCATGGGGTCACACAAGTGGTAACGTCAAGCCCTCAAGAAGGTGAAAGGGGTGTTTAAATGCCACATGTTATCATCAAGTAGTACAAGTGAGGTGGAAGACCATGGTCAAGTGCCCCATCACATCTCAAGTCATCATGTGGTGTCCAAGTGGTAGCAAGCCCAATCATCATCAAACCCTAGTGTGTGACGTCATCATAAAAAAGAGCCAGCATCCAAGGTGAGGAGGATAACATCCAAGGTGGAAAGGGGTGTATCTCATCTCTGCATGGAATCCAACCATCCACTAGTGCAACATCCTCCATCCAATGCATAATAATCTCTAGGGTAGAGTGCCCAAAGTGTGGGCTTCTTACCTGTTATCGCACAATCTATACTTTCCCAAAGCCTAAAAGCAAGTATGCCTAGATTGACATAACACAAAGGTAATCCTATCACTGTCACCCCAATATGATACCTCTTTCTATTTAGGAGGAGAAGAAACTCACTCCAAGGGAGACGTCCCAAGACCTAGTTGGTTGATGAAGAGTAAAAAGTGTTAAATTTAGAGCTGTTATTTAGTTCTTTTCAATTTACTAGAGAATAACAACATACGCAAGATGACTGAAAGAAAAAAAATCACAAGGTACACAACATTTTATCTTGGGAAACCCTCATGGGGGAGAAAACCCAACAAAAACTTCCTCAATAATAGATTGCCAAGACTAAAGAACAAAACACTAAAGAATATCCAAGACTGAGCATGCGCCTCTCTCTCCTTCTTGCAACTGCAACTACTGCCAAAATATGCACACTTGCTGAGTGACTGAGTGATTTAGTGAATGAGGCACCATGCTCTCTTATTTATACTAGCTGAGGGACACTAGGGTTATGTCTCTTCACTAAGCAGGGTTGACTTCTTCCAATAGTGGTTAAAACCACTTTAATAAACCCTAGGGACCGACTTCTCAATTACCACCATATGAATATGGTTTGACCAATATACAAAAGGGTATTTGGTCATACATAAGTCTCGACCTGATCAATTCACAAAAGGGGATTTGATCTATAGAATAATAACTCAATTAGAATTAGAATATTCTTCGCAGTTACAATATTTCAACACTCCCCCTTAACAAGAAGGGTATTCTATAGACATAACTTAATACAACATCATCAAGAGACAGAGAGGGCAACAACATCATCAACATCTGGAACATTGACTGACATATCTACAAATCATTGAAAGTTTTTCTCATCATCAATAACATCATCGTTCACAACATGGAGCTGGAATAGAATCATCATTATTATCTGCATCAACATCAATTAGAATAACTCTAAGGTAACAACATCATCAATACCATCATTAACATTATGGGGCTAGTACAACATCATCAACAACAACACAAGGCTGATACAACATCATCAACAACAACAAGAGGCTGATTCATCATCATCAACATCAACATGAGGTTGAAACAACAACATCATTAACACAAGGCTGAGATAACAACATCATCATATAGCAACAGAATGAGGCAAGTGCAACAACACCATTTTATGGTACTCTGATAGATCGTCCTTATTGGACCTTCGGGATATGCCTAGGAATCATAAGATTCCCTAGGATATAAAATCCTTACAAAGCTACCACATGGTACTCTGACAGACCATCCTTACCACACCTTCGTGATTTGCCTAGGAATCAAAGGATTCCCTAGGATATAAAATCCTAACGGAGCTACCACTACTGACCACAGTTGGCATATACATGCACAAGTACTCGGATAGACCGTCCTTACCAAATCTTTGGGATCTGTTCAAGGATGATCAATCCCCTATGATATAGAATCATAGAGGAGCTACCAGTTGTTGGTTAGGATACCACAGTATCATCAACATCACTCCCCCTTTCTAGGGAGGTCCTTTCAAACTATACCAAGCTTATCTCTAAAGTATTCAAAATTTACATGAGACAGAGGTTTGGTCAACACATCTGCAACCTGCTCATCTGTGCCAACACATTGGAGCTTTACAACTCCCCTCTACACCATATCATGAATATAGTGATGCCAGTTTTCTATGTGCTTCGACTTATCATGGAACACTAGGTTCTCCATCATATTTATGGAACTATGTTTATCACATAGAATCACGATGGCTTCCATATCGAGATTGAATAGACCTGTCAACAATTTCTGAAGCCATATGGCTTCACAACTGGCAGAACATGCTGCAATGTATTCTGCTTCTACTGTGTTGAGAGCAATACTGGATTGCTTCCTAGTCTGTCATGAAGTCATAGCTGGCCCCAAACTGAAACAACATCCTGAAGTTCTCTTTCTATCTGAAACACTTCCAACCCAATCTGAATTAGTATAACCAACCAGTCTAAAGTCATGATCTCCAGTATAACATAGACCAAAGTCCAATGTACTCTTAAGGTATCTCATCACATGCTTTGCAACTACAAGGTGAACAGGTCTGGGCTCTACTAGATACTGGCTCAAGGTGTTCACAAAAAAACATATATCGGGCTTGGTATTCATGAGATACATCAACAAACCAATAATTTTCTTGTACATAGTATCATCAATCAATTCTGACGAAGTATCAATGAGGAGCTTCAACTTTGTTTCCATGGGTGTATTCTGTTGATGATTGCAGCTATGTGAGACATTCTCTGACTTACAAACCTGAGAGAAATTCCCTGAGAGGGGTGTGTGGTTCCTATTTGAGACAGAGCTGGAATGTAGAGATGGCCTCCTCCTTACAGAGAGTTGAGAAGAACTCCAGATCATTCTCCTATGTAAGGCAATGAGAAAGGATATTTGCAAAGTTGTACATGCCTGTGGCTGAGCACAAGGTGAACATGTGAAATCCCAAAGTGTTGGGTGCATCATCATGAGAACAAAGAATGTTGGCCATTGACCAAGTTTTGAGGAACACTTGGTCATATTTGAACATTTTCGGGACTTCGATAGCCTGTCAAAGATGGAGCACCAGACAAAGCAGAGATCATGGGATCTTGGCCTACTTTTAGGCCCCTTTTTGGGTTTTGGGACAATGTAATGGGAAAGGGATGTCGGCCTATGGGTTCACCCATGCTTAGGCCCACTTTTTGTATGTATAAATAGATGTCTAGGCAAAGTAAGAAAGAGGACGATAGCCTATCTATGTGATGTAAGATAAGTTCTAGTAGTGCTATGTGCATGACTGTAGAAGGTTTACAGAGCTAAGTGAAAGTTATTATAGAGATTAGAGAAGGCTTTGTGCTACAACGCAAGGAAGAAGGATCTAGTGAGCTACGTAGATATTCCGTCCTGTGTGCAGAAGGGTTTCTGGTGACTGTGTGATGTAAACGATTGAAGACACTAAAAAAGAAGAAGATTTGGTGGATGTAGCCCTAGGGTAGGGGTGAACCACATATATACTGTGTTTCTCTTCTTTGTGCGATGTATCAATGTGTTTCTATGTGATTAATGTTAGATAGATCTGATGTTGCTTTGTGCCTAATCATGTGGATGAATTCTAGATATGACCTATATGGATGTGCTTAGTACTTGAATCTGCTAGATCTAATGTGTTCCTTTTATGTTAAGTGTTATTAGATGGTGGATCTGGTTGTATACTGCGATACTCTGTAATTAGGGTATGTTTGCGCTGTTACTAAGAACTGAATATTGATGAATATTAATTGCTAAGTGCTCCGTTAAGCGTTAGAATTACAGATCTGTGTCCTAGCTAAGGTTGTAGACATCTGAGTCCTGCAACCACCCCTACCTCTACCTCAAGTGATACCTCATCTGCTTCGCAGGTGTTGCCGAAAGGGATGGTAATTAGGGTTTTGTTGGTGCATTGTTGTAGCATTGAACCCTAGGTTTGCCCCTGTGACAACAAATGGTTCCGTTGATGGGACCTAAAATTGTGATTGCTGGGAACTAAGAAAGAAGAAGCTTTGTGCAAAGATTCGTCCTGAAACTTTGGAAGCTATGTGCTAAAGAAGGAAGGACAGATTTGAATAAAAGAAGTCAGATCTGAACACTTTGTGCTCTAAGAAAGGTTAAAGTGGAATTTTCTGAAGAAAAGAGGTCAGATGTACAGAAAGAGGTAAGATCTATAAGCTCTATGCTCTAATAGAGGTAAGAACAACTAAAAGTTTTTAGATCTAGAAGCTTTATGCTCTGTAAAAGTAAGATAAGTGAAATTTTTTGTTTCTTAAATATGGATCTAGGTATGCTTGAAAGAATAATGATGAATATATTATACCTATCTATAGAAATAATGTTTGGACTAACCAATGGATGCAGGATCCTAGAAATATTTTTTTGCAGGCTAGCTACCATGATCCTAGTGTGTAGTACATAATAGGTTGGGGATCATTTACAAGAAAGAGAGGATTAACCCTATGTTACTGTTGCAGAAAACACGACCATCTAGATAAGGAATGCCTGGGTGGAAGACCTAGTTGTCTCTGTTGAAAATCTTTGGACTGTGAAGTGTTGGATTTCCCTAGAATGATCGCTAATCTTGAAAGAATGAATCTGAATGAAGAAAACCCTAAGACAGCTCTAGAAATAGCTGAATCTGAGAAAGTATTACTAGAGATGAAAGAGACCTTGAATTACCACCAACATTTTAGGTTATCAGAGATCTTTAAAGAAAAAGAATGCATCGATGTAAGAATAGGAGATTTCAACATTGATTGTGTTCTTGATGAAGAAACACCAGTGAACATCATGCCAGAGAGAACTTGGGAAGCTATAGGAAGACCTGGTATGATCCATTCACTAAGAGGATTAGGACTCTTTAGAGGAAAGTTGGTGACCCTATGTGGAAAGCTCACTCAGATATCTATGAATGCTAATGGAACTTTGACAAAAGAAGATTTTGAGATTATCAGTTTTATGGAGGACAACGTCTCGTTTACTATGTTACTTGGAAAACCTTGGATTGAGAGAGATAAATCCAGAAAGGAAGAAGAATAATTTTTTTTAGAACAACAGAGACAATATTTAACTGATTTCATGACCATAAGGATTGCACAGTTGATTGAAGAACATGAGAACATATCAAAGCCACTTATCGTTAGAGGCCTAGATGTCGAAGCTGAAATAATGTCAGAAGGTTCACAGAAGACCGAAGCACATGTCCTAGAAAAAGAAGAATTACTACCCCTGGATATTAGGAGAGAATATCAACAGCACGAAGTACCTATGTTCAAGGAAAATAAGAATCAAAATGGGAAGAGAATCCTTGAGACGAAGGTCACTGGAAAAAAGGTTGGGAAACTAAGTAAAAGGAGAGCTAAGATCGACAGACTATATAATAGTTCAGAGGGAACCTGTTAAGAACCAAATATCAATATAGCATAGAGAAACCTGAGAATAAGTACTCAACACCTTGAAAAAGAGAGAATTTCAGATAATAAGCCTCTTCAAGGGGGCAACCTCCTTTTACCCCACATAAATGTTCAAGTACAAGATGATTCCAAATGAAAATGTCTCCTTGTTATATATAGGAGACTAGGAGGTATAATTACAACTAATGGAATAAAGCTGACATAAATAAAATAACATTACTAATCTAATATGCCCCAATTAAGGGGTAATGAGCCAATATTAAGGCTTAACATGCCCCTCCCCTTGAAACAAGTGTTGTCGACAACGCTTGAGTAACTTTGGATGCTTCTGTATAAAAGACTCATCTTCCCAAGTGGAATCTTCAATCGGTAGTTTCCTCCATTTAATGAGATACTTTGAAATGGATCTATTCCTCAGCTGGCAAATTCTTGTGTCAGTGATGGATGTCACCTCCAATATGATTTTTCCTTCCTTTTCAAGTTCTGGAAATATAGTTTGAACTGGGATCTTGTCACCTATAACTTTATTTAAGCATGAAACATGGAAAACTGGGTGAACTCGTGAAGATGCAGGCAACTCCAATTTGTATGCCATAGTACCAATTTTTTGCAACACCTTATAAGGGCCATAGTACTTTGGTGATAATTTATTATCCTTCTTGGCTTGCTTGAGGGAAATCTATTTGTATGGTTGTAGTGTTAAAAACACCCAATCCCCTACTTCAAAACTTCTTTCACTACGATGTTGATATGCTTGTTGTTTCATGCAATTCTGTGCCATGGTCAGGTTGTCCTTTAAGAGTTGGAGAACTTGTTGTTGATGCTCGACGTGATCTTCCACTGCTTGAACCTTAGATTTTTCTTTTAGAGAAGAAGTGATGGAAGGAGGGTGGTATCCATAGAGTGCCATAAAGGGTGTCATTTTTGTTGCAGTATGAAAGGAAGTGTTATACCGCCATTCTGCCAAGGGTAACCATTTGAACCATTGTGTTTGTTTATTAGAGACAAAGCAACGAAGGTAGCCTTCCAGACATTTGTTCACTACCTTAGTTTGTCCATCGGATTGAGGATGATAGGATGAGATATGAGCCAATTGAGTACCCAAAAAAGAAAATAATTCTGTCCAAAAATGTCCAATGAAGATGGGATTTCTGTCACTTACAATAATCTTTGGGATATCATGTAGCTTTTGAACTGTCTCCATGAATGCGGTGGCAACTGTACTAGATTTGAAGGGATGAGAGAGTGCACAAAAGTGTGTGTACTTGGCCAGTCTATCAACAATCACCATGATGACACTCTTTAGCCATAGCCATATTTTTACTTTCAACATTTCTTTCCACCTTAAATGCATTCTCCAATGATTTGGGTTCCCAAAGGTGCACCTCATGTTGAATGTTATCCTTTAAAGTTCCTATGAATACATCAATCAAGTGCTCATTTGGAATATTTGTTACCTTTATATTCAATCTTTGGAAGTTCTCAATGTGCTCGGTAACTGAACCCTTTTGATTGAGATTTATCAATTGGCTAAAGAAGGTATTGCTCCTTGTATCCTCATAGTGTTCTATCATTTCTGTTGGCTATAGAAGTCACTCTTAGATTGCAACAGGAGTGAGCCTGAAGCCCATCAGTTTATGTCATGATTTGTTTATAAAGGGTGATCAAATGGAAGAAAACTCAGAACCATATCATTCAACTTAGAAAACTGGGTTGGAACAACAAAGACATGTGAGGTCTTGATCTAACTTAAGCTAGTAAATTTGCATAGTGGTGAGTAAGTGAAAGAAAAGAAAGGGGAAAAGTCTGAGATATGAGATCCTCTTAGACCAGAGAAACTTCAAAGTAAACCTCAAACATTGCAGAACTAATACAATCAAACATGCATCTTATAGTTACAACAACACTCGACTGGATCATCCATACTTGGGCTTTCATATTCAGAGGAAAAAGGAAAGGAGGAGGCTAGTCGCCATTAAACAAGAAATCTCAAAATATCATTCTATAACCAGAGAACCAGAGGCCTTGTTAAATATTTACAGTCGTGAGCTTAGCTCTACCATCGATGCCTTTTCAAAATGGCCAAAAGGCCTACATATACTCAAAATTTTTGTAGCAGGAACTTGCTAGGGTTTCCATAGCACGACGTCCAGGTCACTTCTGTCAGACTATGCATGCAATCTCTCTGCCATACGTAATAATTTACATCGGGCCTTTTCCTGTCATACTACCCATGTAGTCTAATGTCGGATGCAATATTTTTTCAGAAAGGATTGACATCCTTCCACTGCGCTTGTCCCTTCCCAGCCTTCCATTTATAGAAGGAGATGACTTTCAATCACCATCAACTGCCTCAATAACTACTTTCTTAGGATCAGGCAAGGCTTGGTCAACTCTGCACCTGTAGGACATGGTAGTCTCCCTTTGGCTTCGGCTGCTTCGTTGGACTGCCAGGAGGGGACCCATATGGCGGAAGTGGATGAGGGTCTGACGGGGGTGATGGCATCAACACTGTGAGGGTGAGACGAGAGGTGTTGAGGTGGAAGAACCAGGTGGTGAAGAAATGAAGGCTGTGACATGAGATGCTGAGGCGATGTGCCACGAAAAGGTGACAAGGAGGCCACAATGTGTCAGGTCAGGGAGTGAGGACACGACACAGGTGGAAGTGGATGGGAGAGAGAGAGAGGCACATGGCAGGAGGTGACAGGTGGGAGCGAGGAAATGGGAATAAGGTGGGCCAGGATGGCGTTGAGTGGAAGACACATGGAAGAAGGCAGTAAATGGAGGGAGTCAGAGATGTGACAAGGGGGGGGCTTCTTTAAGCCGCCAATTCTGGACCCCCCCCCCTCCTTATTAAAGGCAGAATGGCAAGGGGGGTCCGGAATCCAACCTTGATCATAGATCGAGGTTCCCCAATCCAGGACGTTGAGAGATACGTAGCTAATTCTGGACCCCCCCCTCCACTTTAAAGGTAGAATGGCGAGGGGGCTCCAGAATCCAACCTTGACCGAAGATCTAGGTGCGCATATTCTGGCCGCCCAGATTTGCCCGCTACTTAATGAAACACACATTTGCACCCCAAACTTAGGGTAAGTGGGTTTTTACCCCACTTCTTTGCATTTGCCACCCAAAGGGGCCTATATTTTAGGAAAACACCCCCTTTACAGGAAATATCGCTAACATTAGGCTCCATGGGGGATAGAGTCATCCCTGTGATCCTCTAATAACTCATTTTGCAGCTTCAGTGCCTTGCTATTGGGCTATGGAGTCAAGCTCGAAACACCCAGCTGAAAATACAGGCCGAAAAGTAAAAGTAAAATCAAAACAAAATAAACATACATGCTCAAAAAAAGCTTATCTATGTACAGTCCTAAACTAGTAAAATCCTTTACATGGGGCTAGGTGAAAGCAAACTTCCACCATAGCCATTCAAGCAACTTTCTGAATAGAATCTCCTTCCTTCTGTCAATGATCACCAACAGATGGTGTAACCGTGACAACAAAATTGTTACACTCTTCAACTCCTCCTTACAGACTGAAGTTGAGATGAAATAGGGCGGCTCCAAATTGTGAAGGAAATACAACTCCATGTATTCCTTCACAGGCTCATAGGACCAATGACAAACTCCAGAAAATTGGTGACAAGAAGCCTCCTCTGCTACATAGTTGTTCACACGTGACTGAATATCTCTGGTAAGAACAGGTGGGTGGACAACTGACGTAGGATTTTTAATCTCAGGTGGTGGCTGCTCATTGAATGGCTCTAGACATAAGGCAAACTTCTCCTCTTCCAAATAATCATCAAAGTTGGGTGAGAACAAAAATCCTCCATTTTGCAAAAATGGAACTATCTCTCGATCCTCCATTTCGACCTCGAATGTAAACACATCATGGGAAATCTTGTGAAGAAAAAGAGAACCATCCATTTCTGCCATCACTTTCTCCTTTAAATTTGAGACAACAAGCTCATCAGGGGCATAAACTAATGCAACTATGAAATCTTCAATATCCTCTTCAAAAGAGCTGCCAAGAACATCTCCCTCAAGGAATGGAAAATCCTCTTCGTTGTCTTCAGATTCCAACTTTTCTAGTCGGGCAGAGAGAAACTTCATCAGTTCACTCAGAGCATCTTCTTCTTCCAGACTTCCATCCTTACAACTCTCATCATCAAAGCCTCCATTAGACACAATCATATCTAGGAGGATTTCTTCTTCTTGGCTCTCCCACGGGTCAGATTCATAATGGCCATAAACAAGACCCGTGGGAAATCTCTTTTCCTCATCATGTTGCTCAGGAAGGCTGATTTCCTCGCCATGTCCTTCATTTGTGAACAGAGGATAAGGCTTCGCAGTCTACTCTTGACCAAAATGATCATGAAAGCTGGGTGAGCACAAAACTCTCCCATCTTGTAAAAAAGGAACGATCTCCCGATCCTTCAATTCAATCCCAAATGTAAATACGTCATGAGAAATATTGTGAAGGAAAACAGAAAAATCCTCTTCCACAATGGATTCTTCCTTTAAATCTAAGACAACAGGTTCATCAAGGGCAGAAACTAATGCATCTATGAAATCTTCAATATCCTCTTCAAAAGAGCTGCCAAGAGAATCTGCTTCAAAGGATGGAAAATCCTCTACACATCGTTCAAATTCCCACTTGTCTAGTCTGGTAGTGAGATATTTTATCTATTCCATAACTCCGGTCAAAGCATCTTATTCTTCCCTGGGATCTTCATTATCATCCATTGTAGAGATACCAAAAGCATCTTCTTCAAAGGATGGAAAATCCTCTGCACATCGTTCAACTTCCCACCTGTCTAGTCTGGCAGTGATAGATTTTATCAACTCCATAACTCCACCCGAAGCATCTTCTTCCTCCCGACATCCATCACTCTCATAAACTTCCTATGATGCATACGAATGGGGATGAGAAAGGACTGATTTCTGATCCAAGTCATCAGGATCATCCTCACAACCTACGTAAGAAGCAGCTCTATCTTGTATATAGTTGTTGTATCCCTCACAACACTTATGAAAAATTAACTCAGAGGGATAAAGCTTCTAACAATAGGAGGTGAAAGCTACATGAAATTTTGTGAATGAAGAAATGCTAGCAGGGGGTAAAGAATGATACCATTTATGAGCATCCCCTGCTAACGAGAACATGAACATTTTCAATAATACATCCTCATGATGTATCTCCCACTGATGCATGAGTTCATGAAACTCACAGAGATGATGAGAAGGGTTGTCCTCTTCATGTTCTCTAAATATGGGAAAATAATCACTCCATCCATCCGGAGAAGGGACAACATTAGGAAAACCAGGAATAACAGAAAAATTAAAAGGAGCAAACCTCCGAGCTAGGATTTTCTCCATTCCTAACCAACAGAGTCACCAATCGATCCTCGAATCATGGAGTCGCCAGGTGAAAGATGTGAAACTTCGAATGTGACTGGTCTTTGTTCACCATCAAAGGCCAGATCCTAACATTGTGTCCTCCCAAGAAACTTCTCAGGCTAAGAAAGCAGCTGCTGAAACCTTCTCGAGAAATCTCCTCTGGGTCATCTTTCAGGCGTGCTAAAGTAGCCACAGCTGAAACAGTGAAGTGGAAACATTGGAGTCGCCAGGTGCACAGTAGAAATATTCAAGGGATATTATGCCTAATGCACCTTCAGAATCAGAGGCTCAATGTCGTCCAATCCCAGGGAAAATATTCAACTTCGTCCCCGACAGCGGTGCCAGAAATGTTGGCGTCAGAAGTCACTCCTAGATTGTAGCAGGAGTGAGCCTGAAGCCCATCATTTTATGTCACGATTTGTTTATAAAGGGTGATCAAATGGAAGAAAACTCAGAACCATATCATTCAACTCAGAAAATAGGGCTAGAACAACAAAGACATGCGGGGTCTTGATCTAACTTAAGCCAGTAAATTTGCATAGTGGTGAGTAAGTGAAAGAAAAGAAAGGGGAAAAGTCTGAGATATGAGATCCTCTCAGACCAGAGAAACTTCAAAGTAAACCTCAAATGTTGCAGAACTAATACAATCAAACATGCATCATATAGTTATAGCAACACCCGACTGGATCATCCATACTCGGGCTTTCAGATTCAAAGGAAAAAGGAAAGGAGGAGGTTGGCCACCATTAAACAAGAAATCTCAAAATATCATTTTATAACTAGAGAACCGGAGGCCTTGTTAAAGCTTTACAGTCGGGAGCTTAGCTCTACCATCGATGCCTTTTCAAAATGGCCAAAAGGCCTACATATACTCAAAACTTTTGTAGCAGGAAATTGATGGGGTTTCCATGGCACGATGTCCAAGTCACTTCTGTCAGACTGTGCATGCAATCTCTCTACCATACTCAATAGTTTACATAAGGCCTTTGCCTGTCATACTTCCCATGCATTCTAATGTCAGACGCGATATTTTGTCAGAAAGGACTAACATCCTGCCACTGCACTTGTCCCTTCTCGGCCTTCCATTTATGGAAGGAGACAAATTTCAACCACCATCAACTGCCTCAATAATTGCTTTCTCAGGATCAGGCAAGGCCTGGTCAACTCTACACCTGCGGGATGTGGCAGTCTCCCTTTGGCTTCTGCTGCTTTGTTGGACTGCCGGGAGGGGACCCATATGGAAGAAGTGGATGAGGTTGTGATGAGGGTGATGGAATCAACACTATGAGGGTGAGACGGGAGGTACTGAGGTGGAAGCACCAGGTGGCAAAGAAATGGAGGTTGTGAGACCAGATGATGAGGCGATGTGCCGCGAAAAGGTGACAAGGAGGCAGCAATGAGACAGGTCAGGGAGTGAGGACATGACACAGGTGGAAGTGGATGGGAGAGAGAGAGACACACATGGCAGGAGGTGACAGGTGGGAGTGAGGAAATGGGAATAAGGTGGGCCAGGTTGGC
>ML836533.1:49340-70591 GCA_009831015.1 Picea engelmannii | reverse complement strand
TAACAGCTTTATGTTTTTCTCTCATTACATTCAATATTTTTAATTTTAACTCAGATACGAAAAATGGTCTCTGAGCTGTTATATTGTTAATTCAATTTAAGGAATTTTTCTTACATAACTGAGGTAGAAAATGCAAGCATTAAAAATTTCCCTATTTCTTGATGCCTTGACATTATGCTTTGAGCCTTAAGTATAAACTCAGGAACAACAATAACTTCGAAGACAATCATGGAACAAGACCTAGCTCTTCGCTTAAGCTCAGCATATTGAACCAAGTGAACAATGTTGGAACACATATAATTTTCTAAACTTTAGTTCTTTTCAAATAGATTTTGTTTCCTTTTAAAATAAAATAACACGCACTTGATTCTCGTCATTGATGAAGTCTCCCATCAAATCGAATGATCCTAATCTCTTAGAAGTCATGGAGCCACCTACTCGTTAAAGAGTCAAATCACTAAAGAATACTTTGCAATTCTAGATTTCAGAGTTTCGCGCTTCAGGTGTGTTAACATACCTCACCTTCAAAGTCCCGAAACACGATTTCCTAAAATATCTTAAGCTTTAAACCGGATTAATTAAGTATTAAAAAAAATTAACGATTAATTAATCACATCGTGATTTTACATTTAGAGGATCCTACCTTGAGCGACTACCAAAGTCCCGATATTCGAAATCAAGAAATTTACTTAAACATTAATGCAAGTTAATTAAGGTTTTAAAACAATTAACGATTAATTAATCACATCGTGATTTCGCATTTCGGGGATCCTGCCTTAAGAGATTTTCAACATCCTGAGATTCGAAACCCCGAAATATTTAAGGTTAAACATGATTAATTAACATATTAAACGATATTTATTAACAACTTAAACACTCTTATCTCGTATTAAGTTTTCACTGAGTTGTAGATCGGGTAAATTCAAATTTCATCTATGCTTTTCCTCTTCACAAAAAACTAACCATTAATGGCATTAATAATCGATCTATGGCAAATCAATTCGAATAAGATTTTGGAAATTTGCATAAATATTTTCTATTAAGGAAAGTAAATACATTGTCAGTGAAGGTATGCGCAAAGTGATACTATGAAGGTGAAAAAGATATTGAAGTTTGAACTCTATTTGCGTTATTCACAGAACGAAAATATTAGTAAGATAACAAGTCTTGTGAATTTCCTGTGACAGGTAACAAAGTGTTGTGCTTACTACTATCATGGCTCCACGAAAAATAGCTAAAGGGACTGGTGAAAGTTCGAGCCAGAAAACATGTGGCTTTTTCAACACTTCCCCCAGGAGCATAGACACCATTAAATCCTAGAAACATGTATTCAATATTCTACAACATGAATTGGTTCACTACCCAGATGATTTAGGTGACGAGGAAGAAAAGACCTTAGATATCAAATACAAAACTATTGCATAATCAGAGCTACATAAGATAGCAACAAGGCCTAGTCTCCTGCCTTACAATGATATGATTGGTTGGGTGTTGGAAAACATTGATATTCCAAATAGGATGATCTTCAATTCACAAAAGGCCGCAGTTGGAACATTCCATCTAGAACATTTACAAGTAATGTATAAATTGTCTCCAACACCTAATTTCATTTACAATGTTGACTTCCTAAAAGACTTTGACAAGAAGGAATGGGCCCAATATAGAATAAACATGTCCAACTTAATTAAGGATTGGTACTCTCACCCTGCTAATTTCATAGCCAACTCCCATGGAATATACACAATTTCTTCACTGGAGCCTCACATGATGTATGTAGCAATGATGATGTGTAGACTCTATGGGAGGGAAAACACAACCCATTTCTTGTTTCCATGGGTGCCTATTATGCAGATAGTATCAGAAGGGTATTATTTTGACTGGGCCAAGATATTGTTAAACAATTTGGTTAGAGAAATTACTGAATATCAATCATTGAAAGCCAAAGAGAAATCTGCCCCATTTTTCATGTCGGCTTACATCATGGATGCCATCTGTTTTGTGACATATTTTTCATTGATGGGCTGGAACTGGACTCCAGATAGTGTTGAGCCCATACATGTTTATCATTTGAAACTTTGGGAAGATAAATCCAAATATTTCTTCTATGAAATATGCAACAGGGTGGTGGTGTCGATGCATACCGCTATATATGATCACCCGCCTCCCAGGATTTCTGACAAAATAGTGTCTAATTTGGGAAAGATAGCGAACTGGTATATTGAAGAGCATTTCTCCTATATTAGGGTTTTCAGTTGTTCAATTCCTCCACATGATCTGCCTAAATTTTTACCAAATTGATTGGTGTGTCATGAAGTAGCGCATCAAACTGTGCATGGAGGAATTAGTAAAGAGATAAAATCCTTACAGAAAAATATATGGCCTACTTTTCATTTACAGATAGGTATGATTTCACTATCAGATTTCGGCCATTCGAAAGTTGAGGTTGTGGCCCTAGAAGAAATTAATCTTTTCGATATTGAGTTGAAGAAACATGATCCTCAGTAGATCGTGGGAAACCACATGGATTCTTGTAATTTGAAAAGGTACGAGCACAAAGATTCTCCTCCTGATGATTTATTCCGAGGAGAAAGATCCTATCGGGATGTTTTGATCCGAGTCCAAACTCTGGCTCCAGACCAATTGGTTCAATTCTATAATTTCCAAAGGCATAGGAGAAATAGCCTTCTGAAGCTCTTGCAGGGAGAAATATCTACACCCCCATCTACATAGGAAATTGAGGTCCAGAGTTTAGAAACAAAGAACTCTAGTGGACAAGATGTTAAATAAGGTCGGGAGGAGTTTGAGGTTTTGACTCAGAAAGGGCCATTTTCCACGCCAGACAAATCAACTACTAATACCGTCAGGAATCAACAACTCACCAAGATTTGCAGTCCTATCCAATCTATCACGCCTTTAGATTTCAGCAGAGGAAACCCGAGTACAGAGGTAGTGTTCATAGAGGATCTTACACCTATTTTGGTAGAAGAAATGCCTTCTTCTGATTTCTTTTTCAACAAGAAAAGAAAGGTTGTGGTGAAGAGGGAAACGCACCTGAGGGAAGGTGCAACTTTCAAAAGACACAGGGTGTTATTTGATGGACATGCATTGGAAGAGGAATATTTTTCTATTGATGTGACAGGCTCATTGGGAGCTTTTGTGACGGAAAACCAGTTTTCAGTTGGAAATTTAAAAGAACGATTGAAACAGAAAAATATGTTGATAAGCCAATTGCAAAATCAAGCAAAGACTATGGAAATGAATGTCGGGAGTGAGATGAACAAGAGTTTTGAACAGATTATATTTTGTGATACATAGGAAATCCAGCAGCTCAAATCCAGTCTCGATGAAATGCACAAGAATGCACAGGCGAGTAGAGAATGGGCCTTTCAGCAGGAAGAGCTGGTAAAAAAACTACAGGCTAGGATAAATTCGACTGAAAATGCAGTTGTAGATATGGGAACTTTCCAAGTGAAGGCATTGGAGATGCGTGAGAAGCTAGGATCATCACAACAAATACTTTTCACTATGGTAGAAGCTATCCAAAACCATTTTTGGGTGGTAGACCGATCCTTAGATAACATTTTTCTGAAGGAGAGAGAGGTTATCGCTGCTCGGACACCTTCCAAGAAGAAGTTGTGTCGTCAATAAGAGAGGGAATATCTATGGCCTCCAGATTGTCTCCTTCAGATCAAACCAAAGGCGATATTATACTGAAGACCTGGGAGACTAACATAGATAAAAGTAAAAGAATGGTTAAATAACTAAAGAAGGCTTGTGAAGAAACTTTTCATCACTTGACAAAGATTCATTAGGCCTCAAAAAAAATAATATCTTTGAAGTCTTGGGACAAGTAGATATAGAAAAGCATCAACTTAATATCAATACAAGCATGGAAGAGGCTCGGGATGAAATCTTGCAATTAAAACAGATTGATATTACTCAGATAGATAAGTGGCTAGTAAAACCCAACCTACAACTACAATATATAGCCTCAGAAGACAGGAGAATGGAAGATAAATTGTCTCACTTAGAAAAGAAATTATATATTTTTGAAGCCAATGACTTAACAGAGCCATCCAAATTGGTGATACAATTCGTGGGCATGTGAGTTAAATGTGTTGAGCAGGGAAAATGCAGCACTTCCGGGAACCAATGAAATAACTTGTGCACATCATTTTGTCCAGATTATGATTAGAGGACCAACAATTTCTGAGCTGGAGAACAAGAAGGGAAAACACCTCTACCAGCATAGCAAAGAGACAAGGGAGATGCAAGTGAGGCATTTCAGATTTTACATTTTGTAATTTTTACTATTTTAGAAATAAGGAGAATTCCAACCGCTTAGGGTTGAGAACCTTTTGTGTAAATACACGTTTCAAAGATTGAACACAGGTTTCTTCTTGTCGTATTGTAACTAAGAAAACTAATCCTTTGTGAGTATTAATACAAGTGCAGACAAGGATTCCAAATTTTGTGCAATTTGAGTTATGTGCTCTCTTTGTATTCCATACCTCTAATTTTCTTTATATTACTCCTTGATAATCAAGTGGTTGCAACTTAGTATAACATCTATTGAAATCACAGTTTATTGGTAATTTGATAAGCAAACAAATTTTCCTTTGTATTTTCTATTAGTAAATACAAGACCTACAAGCTAATTGGATCATTGTATCTTATGTCCTTTCAAGGGTGCATTTTACATTTTCTTCTACTATAAGCAAGGTAAGATTTATCTGTCATTGATACCTCATTTTGCTTAATAGTTTTGTCATTTTTTCCCCATATCTCTTGATTTTATTAATCGACGAAACATGGCCTCTGTCATGTTCTATTATTAATTTCATTTGAGGTTCTACTCTTATACAATCAACGGAAGAAAAAGCACCTTCTAAAAACATTCAAAATCAAATTTATATTTATGATTCCTTGACATTACTCTTTTAATACCTAAGTGTAATCTCAGGAACAACAAACAACTTGACGATCAAGATAATCATCTTTCAGCTCTGCTTTATATTGAAAATCAAAATCTTTCTATATATGAACAAATTGTACCAGGTTTGACAAAGAACTTACTTTTTATCTCAGCTTTAGATAAGAAAGGTTTCAGGGTTGCATTCATAGATGGTGAATTTCTTATGTGGCCTAAAGGAAAAACCATAGAAGATGCAATTGTTATTGTAACAAAAGAAGGTGGCTTGTGTAAGTTAAAAGGTCACTCAGATGCAGCCTTGACTCACTCCACTGAGAGTCCATGTGAACTTTGGCATAGAAGACTAGCTCACATCAATTAAAAATCCTTACCATATGTAAGAAAGATATTTATAGGTCTACCAGAATTCAAGGTTGATCATGAAGTTGTGTGCAAGGGATGTGCACAAGGAAAGAACATAAAGAATCATTTCTCAAAGAGCGACAGTAAAGCAGAAGGAATCTTGGAGCTCATCCACTTATATGTATGTGTTCCAGTTCCATCAACCTCTCTTAGTGGGTATGTATACTATGTGACATTTATTGATGATTATTCTCGCAAGACTTGGGTTTATTTCTTGAAATCAAAAGATGAAGTGTTTGGAAAATTCAAGGAATTCAAGGCCTTGATAGAGAATATCTCTGAAAGAAAAATCAAGATACTCAGGTCAGATAATGGAGGTGAATACACCTCAAAATAATTTGTAATCTTTTGTAGAGATGTCGGGATTAAGAGGGAGCTCACCACTCCCTATAATCCTCAACAAAATGGTGTAGGAGAAATAAAGAATAGAACTATAATGGAAGTAATGAAGACTATGATCCACGATCAAGATCTTCTAATGCACTTATGGGATGAAGCAGCAAGAACAATAGTGTATGTCCAAAACATATTATCCCATAATGCACTTGGCTTCAAAACCCCCGAAGAAATGTTCTCTGGAAAGAGGCCAGAAGTAAGCCATATCAAGATATTTGGTTGTCCAGTGTTTGTACACATTCCGAAAGAAAGGAGAACTAAGTTGAATCTGTTATCACTCCAATAAATTCTTTGGGGTTGTAGGCCAAAGATGCTTGGTAACTTAAGAATATGGTAGATTTTGTATGCTTGGAACAATAGGATAACTCAATAGATAATGAAAAGGACCACTTCATGCATTCAAATGAGACGATGCTTTTAGAAATCAATGATCAGACAACAAAGTTTGAATAGGAGATGAAGAATACTAGTCTAGATAACCAAATAAAACAATGTGTAGGGTTATACAAGATAGAAAGAAAACCTTTAGTTCAAGTTCATGAGCTTATAAGAAGATAACAGTTCTTAGAAGCTGAGCTAAACTGAAATAAAGTACAGAATGATGAAAATATGAGAAAATCTATCATTGAAAACAAAAGAGGACTGTGATTCTATTATCAATAAAGAGTCTAGTACAATAGCCAAAAAATGTCTCCCAGATTGAACCCTCTAGTTCATCTCCTATCTTCAGCTTTATAGCTTTTACAATATAGTATTCAGATCCTAAAAGAATGGATCAGATATACTAAATATAGAAATTCAAAACTAAATTTCAAAAGATAATGAATGATCCTCAAAATAAGGTCAATTCCACATTTCATGGTCTTCAGATGAGGTAGAGTCCTTTGTGCTGTGCAGATAAGCCTTCCAAGGCTGTTTGATATCATTTTATGAAGATAAATTCAAATTTGCCAAGTTTAGAAAAAACCTTGATTTATTGCTCCCAAAAAAGGTGTCAAATCAACTTGAAATCCTTCTCTAACTCCTTTGCATCAAAAGTGGATCTTGGATCTAATACTATAAGTCAATATGTATCTATAGAAATCATTTTCAAGAGATTCGGTTGAGAAAAGCTTCGATATGGGAAAAAATACACCTTCGCTGGCCAGTCTCAAGTTTCACCAACTATTTTACCTTAAGATTTGCTAGTTAGCTGGTGAAAGCTCTGCTTTTCATCATCTAACTGGTTATAATTCTGCCTTCTGCACTGGTGAAAGTTTTGTTTTAGTCAAGAAGGAAACCTTTCATGATCAAATCAAATTTATTGTTTTCATTAACAATGTTGCAGTCAACTAGATGGTTGGTGATGGTTGGTGAATTGCCATCACAACAGTCATACCATTTACTTGAAATCTTCACAATATCAATTATACGCAAGGAAATTGTTGAATCCAAACCAGGCGTGGGCTCATCAAAGAACAAGATAGAAGGATTAGTGAGAATATCAAGTTCAATACAAACGTGCTTCCTTTCACCTCCATAAATTCCTTGAACAAACAAACCACCCACCATGGAATTTTGACTCCTTTCTAAGCATAGTGCAGATGTAATCTCATGTGCTCGTTGGATCTTTTGATCATTGGATTGTGTCCGAGGAAGCCTTAGAAGTGTAGAATAAACAATTGTTTTCTTGATAGTCAAATGAGGAAAAACAACATCATTTTGTGCAACAAAGCCGATCCATGAAGCACAACATGTGAGTGTTGAGCACCAACACCAGTTGCAGCTCCATGGAAGAAAGGAAAAGAATGTAGACGGTCCTAAAAGTTCATCATATTTACATATGCACGAAGGGTCATCTTCCATAAGAAATAAGAGTGAAATTCTAATTGATCCTCAGTCATATCAGCATAATGTTTCTCCACTGCCAAGTACTTCTTTAAAGCTCAACCAAGAGAACCTTGTCTGAAGTAACTATCAGCAAAAGCTAGCTCATGCCACATGCATTGCATGTCATATAAGTTATTGTGTTCATCCCCATCCTTTGTAAACAACATAGTTGTCTTCTCAACCAACTCCACTTGATCTACCTGAAGCATACGCTTAACACATTCACTATTTATAAATCGATCCGCAAGGTCCATAGATCAAGATTCATCTACCAATGTTGCAGCTATCGTTAGATCTCCTGCATGTTTAAGTATTTTACCCTTCACAAAGTAAAGATCAATGACAGTTGGGGTATGTGCTATAGCCTCATCGATCTTGGCAAGAGATAGATCATGCTGCCCTATGATGTCATAATGTTGGGCAAGAAAAAAGAGAGTCCACAAAAATGTTGATGGTGGCTCTTTCTAAGACTTTCCAGAAAATCCTCCATTATTCTGAAGAGATGCTTCAATTTCAAGAATTAATTCCTCCAATATGTTTTCCTTGCATGGATGATCATATAAAGGACGTAGGTCTGAGAATAGAGAAGGAACTCCCTTAGTAAGAAAGGGTCTAATATAGTTGTTTACTGCCTTCCGAAAGTCTTCATTCTCCAGAAAGTCAAGAGGTATGTGTTTGGCAGTTGTAGACCATAGATATTCCTCTTGAAGATATTTGTACAAAGAAGTCAACTTATTAACATGCTCTGGTGAATGCTTCCCACCCTTTACTAATAGACCTAGACACTTTTGAAGTGCTTCATGATATCTATAATTTTCAGAGTTTGCAGTAAGTAGGGACCGATATGTTGCCTCAACTTATGTAAAACGACCAAGCTTAAGCAATAAAGAAGCAAGTTGTTCCTTAAAATCCAACTTGTCGACTATTTTGGTCACCTTATTATTAAGTTCCTCTAGTAATCTTTCTGGAGCTCCACATTCCTCAAGAAGAGAGATCTTGTACAGAATCATTTCAGTATGTTCATAGTGTTCATTATAGGGAGGATAGTCCTCTTCCAGTGTCCCCTCATATGATTCCAAAATTTCTGCAGATTTTCTTGGATCTGAATTCAAATGATGTGAAACAACAAATCCAATCTAGTTCATACGGTGATTAGACTTCAAAGTTAACAGTTGTTGTCTTGTTTCCACAAATCCTAACAAGTCTTGCATTTGTTCCTGTAGAAGAGACAGGTCATGAAGAATTTCTATATTTTCTGCAATAGATTAGATATGGGAGATAATAAATGGCTTCCTCCATGTAATTTCGAGGGTTTAAGTGTTTCCAGTGTTACACACGCCAATCCATTAACTATAAAATCAATTAGACATATGGGAAACGGCTCGGTGTTGCGCTTGGCTTGGCTTTGTGTGTTGGTTTGAGTTTGACTCGTGACTTGGCATGTGGACTAAGCTCAGGATTCAGGGATTGATACTTGTGCGCACACACACCAGTTTTCTTTTTAGTTGGTGACTCGGTTATGTGTTAACTTGTGACTTGGTGCGTTGGGCTTTGACATGTGGACTAGTTTATGTTTTGGTTTGTGGCTTGACTTATGGACCTTCAATATCTTGTTTGATGCTAAAAACCATAAACAGCCATAAACCCTAGAGACCTTAGGTATACTTGAACATATATATTTCTTTGTCCATACTATGAGATATAAAATATAAAAAACAATGATAAATTTTTTATGTTTTGTAATCTCTATAGCATAGACTAGGGGAAAATGAATGACATTTTATTTGTATTCTTGTATGGTAGGTCCAGAGGCATAGCCAAAGAATGCTGAGAAAAAAAAATCAATGAAGGATGGACAAGACTTGACAGAGGATTTGGGGGGTTAATACTATCAAAGGAGACTTTGAGATGGGAAAATCTAGCACTAATTGAATAAAGGCGTTCAAAATTTAATAACACATTTTGAGCACTAACATGATCCTTTAGGAAAGAAGGGAATTTTTCTTGGATACTGTGAGGTCTCTAAGGCCTTCAAAATTTACATACCAAGTTACCATCATATTGATATCAGCAGAGATGTAACCTTTGATGAAGATGTGTCACTCAAGAAATCAAGGAGATGTCAGCTTGAAAAAGTATATGAAGAAGAAACTGTAGCTCTGAAAGTTGTAGAACCAGTGAAGGAAGTTACAATTACCCCTGATGATGAGATTCCAGAAGATCATGACATGGTAGAATCTCAAGAAGCTCCCTAAATGAGGATCTCTCACAAGAGAAAACCAACTTGGGCGAGGGAACTTATTCAAGATGGAGAGAAGTATGGTACCCCAGAAGGAACAATGAGACAAAGCAAGAAACCTAATCCATTCTGCAGTTATATGGCCTTGATGTGTGATCTCATAGAAAAGGAACCTACTTTCTTTGAAGAAGCCATTCAGAAGAAAGAATGGGTGGATTTCATGATGGAAGAATACCAAACCATTATAAAGAATGATGTATGGGAAATAGTTCTCATACCAAAGAACAAAGATGTGGTATCTTCCAAATGGATATACAAGATAAAACATGTTGCATACGAAAGTATTGAAAAACATAAAGCAAGATTTGTAGCTTGTGGATTTTCTCAAAGGGAAGGCATTTATTATCAAGAGAAGTTTTCTCCTGTATCCAGATACACTTCTATCGGAACAATCATAGCTCTTGCATCCAAGATGAAGTGGAACTTACACCAGATGGATGTGAAAAACTCCTTCTTAAATGTTGTTATTGAAAGAGAAGTGCATATAGAACAACCATAATAGTTTGAAGTTGAAGATAGAATGACTCATGTTTGTAGGTTGAAGAAGGATATGTACCGGTTGAAGCAAGCTCCTAGAGCTTGGTATGGTAGAATTGATAGTTTCCTAACGAGCTTGGGCTTTACCAAAATTAAAGTTGATTCTAACCTTTACTTCAAGATTATGAATGATGAGCCAGTTATATTATTGTTGTATGTGGATGATTTGTTATTAACTGGAGAAGAAAGGCTCATCACAAATTGTAAGAAGAATCTCATTGCATAATTTGAGATGAAAGACCTAGGCATGATGCCTTATTTCTTAGGTCTTGAAGTTTGGCAGAGCCCAGAGAAGATCTTCCTTAACCAAGGCAAGTATGCAGTTGAAATACTGAAGAGGTTTGATATGTTGGAATGTAAAGCCATGAACATGTTGAATTTTATATAAGCAAGGTTAAGAATGAATTTCATTCCATTTTATCATTTGACTTAACCATAAACAATAATGTTGCAGCAACCAATATCACAAGAAGAAACACCATGCATAAGAAAACAAGAAGTATCCTGGGAAACCCTTCTCAACAAGGGAAGAAAACCCAACCAAATCCTTTGCTATATTCTTTAAGATAAATACCTTCATCACCAATAAGACCTAGCACACAAGAGGGTGCTCAAACCCTAGAAGACTATCACCCAAGAGAGGTGTGCACTTTTCCCAAGAAGATGTACTTGATGAAATTTCCAAATTCACAAGAAAGATATGATTCCTCAATGGGGAATTTACCTTTACTTATACTAGACTGAACCTTTCAACAGAAGTGTCTATTGGCACAACATGATCAACCCCACTATCTCACAATATAATTAATATTAACGAGATTAATTATCTTTTACATTTATTATTAATCACATTAAGGTGGGTCTGACCTGTACCCTTTACATCACAGGGTTACATGCTGGTCTTACTCTTGAACAATATAGCAATGGATATTATACACCCACTAGTGCTCATCCACTAGGGGCACATCCATAGGGATGTTCATATCTTTGTCTCATTGCATTACACAGAAGAACCACTTCTTCACTAGTGATCAGCCACTAGGATCACGTTCACTTGTGCTCGTCCATAGGCACCTCCACTCAACAGATATTCTTTCCCACTACATTACACAAGAGAGTCATCTGGAGTTTCTCATCAACTCTTCTTCTTAGAGGAGGCTAATACATCATCTTCATTTATTTTATCATGATGATGCACCCAACACTTTAGGATTTCACACGTTCACCTTGTGCTTAGCCACAAGCACATCCAACTCTGCAGATCTCCTTTCTCACTGTGTTACACAGGAGAATCATCTGGAGTTCTTCTCAACTCTCTGTAAGGAAGAGGCCATCTCTACGTTGCAGCTCTGTCTCAGATAGGAACCACACACCCCTCTCAAGGGATTTCTCTCAGGTTTGTAAGCTAGAGAATGTCTCACATAGATACAATCATCAACACTCCCTATCAGCTAGGGAGACATTCTTCATCATGCCAAGTCTCACACGGATGTACTTTGAACTTTGTCTTGGTTGTAGTTATCAACACTCCCTCTCAACTAGGGAGGTATTCTTCACCAAGATAATTTTTTGAAGATGTCTGCAATCTGCTCATGTGTAGGAAAGTACTACATGTGTACTATTTTCCTCTGCATCATATCTTTGATATAATGATATTTCATCTCAACGTGTTTCGATCTATCAAGAAACATTGGGTTCTCAAAGAGATTTACACACAGTTCTTGTTATCATCATAAAATTTGTCTCGTGATCAAGTAAATCTGTTAGAAGCTTGTGAAGCCACATTTCTTTGAACACTCGATGTTATATACTCTGCTTATGTGGTACTCAAGGTGATAGAGTTTTTTTTCCTGCTACATTAGGAAACCATGGAAAATTTCATGGTAAGACAAAACCCGGATGTGCTCTTTTGGTCCACTGTACTCTATGTTCAATATGTATCGGCATATCCTGCAAACTCAAGTTCACACTGGAGGCATATCACAGGCCATATCTAACTGTGCCTCGTATATAGCTCAATATATGCATTGCTGCTATCCAGTGAGTTTGTCTTGACTAACTCATGGATTGACTAAGCAAATTCACTGCATAGCATGAATCAAGTATGTTGTTAACCAGATACATCAATGATCCAATCAGTTGTGGATCAATATCGTATGAATCATCATCATTCATTTTCTTCAAATCCATCACGGTGGTTTTGCATTATGTCATACTGAACTTCTTTTAATATTCTCGATGTATGTTTTCCTTGACTTAGGAAAATATCATCGATCCTCTGTCGTACTTCTTGTCCCAAGAAGTGGTTCATCATACTCATATCCTTCATCTCGAAATCAGAAGTCAAATCTTACTTGTATCCAACAACAAGGCTTTAAGAATAAGTCATCAAAATCAGGCTCTCGTCACCAACACTGTAATAATATAGGTTTGGATCAGCAACACTTTTTTTGAAACCCAAACTCATCAAGAATCCATTCATCTGATATAGTTTCCAACTCATGGATGGTAGTACGGATGGAAGTGTATCGGGTTTATTGGATCAAGTGTCTCATCATAGACAACTCCCTCTATTTATGAGAAACCTCTAGCTATAGATCTCGCTTTGTATTTCTCGACACTTCTATCAGTTGTAGGTTTGATCTTATAGATCCACTTGGAAGTCATCACAGACTTCCCTTCTAGTCTCTGAACAATATATTATACATCATTATTTTGAGATATACTATTATTCTTTTGTTATGGAATCTTTCCATACTTGTTCTCTTGTTGCTTCTCTATGACAAGAAGGCTCAGAATCAATGATGTGGCTCATGGTTGAAGAGTAGCTCGAAAAATATCTTTGTTCTCTTGGGATGTGCCTTGATAGGCTTGTATGTTTCTCTGCCTCCTGCAGAGTGAGCCTAGGCAGACCTTTTATGCCCTACTGCAATATCTCTGAACATATCAACTGGAGCAACTGGATCAACTAGAATAATGTTTGTCTCCCTCTGAACTGTTAAAGGGGGAGAAGGCATTGTCTCACTGTCAATCTCCATCTGAGATTCTCTAGATCTTTGAAAGGTTATCTCTTCTTCAAGGAAAACATCTCATATTGTCTCAATTTGTCTCTGACTAGGGATATTGATCTGGAATGTCTTCTATGATTCATTGTTATCCCATAAATGTATCATTTCTCCTTGAAGGGTCTAGCTTGGACTTCTTCTCTTTGGGTACATGAAAATAACTTGGGCACCCAAATATCCCAAAGTGTTCAATCTCAAGCTTCAATCCGGTGAAGTCTTCTTCAGGAGATATGTTTTTCAAATTCTAGTGAAGACTCTTGTTCTGAACATATATTATGTCATGCATGCTTCTGCCCATAGAATCATAGAAGGATTCTAATCATGCATTATTGCATTCGTTTCCTCAATGATAGTTCTATTATTCCTCTTTATCAAATAGTTTTGACTCCTTCTGAGTCAAGTGGCTCCCTCTGAAGGATAAACATCTTCCTTTGTTGTTAACCTGTCTGGAACAAAAAAAAACAAGAGGAACCAAAACAAGAATATATCCTAAAGGAGAATAATGAGTACATCTCTAGAATCAAAATAATTTAAGGATTGTTGTCACAGCTACAACACCTACTTGTAATGTAGCAAACTTTAGAAATATAGGTTAGAGGAATGACAATTACAACAATCAAACCCGGGGTCTTCACTTCCAGTGTGTTGTTTCTTCTGAATGACCTAGGATCCCTCTAGATCCATGACTTCAGCAAGAAGGTTCCTTCCTCCTGCAACTTCTCTCATGACAATGATACAAATAATATATATACAAGTCCATACCTTAGGGTCCTGATATGATTTCTCAAATGGCACCTAGTTGATCTCTGTCCTCTTGACATATTCATAAAGAGGGTAGTCATAGTGTCACCTTTTTGTATCACCCACAATAATTCTTCCTCTGAAGTCTTGTCTTCCAGGAACTTGAATTTTATTGATCCATCAAGATTATCTTCCATCATAGGTATGTTCATCATAATTTTAGATTCTTCACAAACCCTTGTCAACTGGGCTAGAAAACCTAACGGCTAGGCTAGGCTAGCACTTTTAGGTTTTGTTGGACTTATGACTACCAACAATAAGCCTTTGAAATATAGGAGAACATTGGTGAGCTAAAGAGCTCCTTCAATGAGTTGCAGAAACCCTAATTCTGAAATTTCTATAGAAATTAGAGAAACCCTAGGGCCAAAATTTCAAAATGCTTGAAATTTCATCCTAAGAGTTTCTGGAGGTGTGTTGGAGAAGGTCGTACACTCCTATGCCAAAATTTTCCTCAACGTCCAAGTTTTAGAGTTTGAAACACCCAAAATAAGAGGGTCGTACAAAATTTCTGGGAACCCTAGGAGGGTCATACGGAATGTTTTGGAAACCCTAGGAGGGGTTGTACGGTTCTGCAAAAGAAGGGGGATGACTAGTAAAATATTGTAGTTTGTGCAATGGGTTCTTCAAGACCTATGCTCTGATACCATGTTTATTTTTCTATAAGAAAGGTTAAGCATAAATTTCATTCCATTTTATCATTTGACTTAACCATAAACAATAATGTTGCAGCAACCAAGATCACAAGAAGAAACACCATGCACAAGAACACAAGAAGTATCCTAGGAAACCCTTATCAACAAGGGAAGAAAACCTAGCCAAATCCTTTGATATATTCTTTAAGAGAAAGACCTTCACCACCAATAAGACCTAGCACATAAGAGGGTGCTCAAACCCTAAAAGACTGGAGCCCAAGAGAGGTGCACACTTTTCCCAAGAAGATGTACTTTCTGAAACTTCCAAACTCACATGAAAGATATGATTCCTCAATGGGGAATTTACCTTTACTTATACTAGATTGAACCTGTCAATAGAACTGTCTATTGTCACAACAGGGTCGACCTCACTAGCTCACAATATAATTGATATTAACCAGTTTAATTATCTTTTACATTTATTATTAATCACATTAAGGTGGGGCTGACTTGTACCCTTTACATCACAATTAGGGTTACAGGTAGGTCTGACTCTTGAACAATATAGCAATGGATCTTATACACCCACTAGTTCTCATCCACTAGGGGCACATCCATAGGGATGTCCATATCTTTGGCTCACTGCATTACATAGAAGCACATATTCTTCACTAGTGCTCAGCCACTAGGATCACGTTCACCTGTGCTCGTCCACAGGTGCATCCACTCAATAGATATTCTTTCCCACTACATTACACAATAGAGTCATCTAGAGTTTCTCATCAACTCTTCTTCTCAAAGGAGGCTAATAAATCATCTTCATCTATGTTGGAACAGGGGCATACCCAGGGTTAAATGCTACAATAGTGCACCAAAAAAACCCTAACTACCGGCCCTTTTAGAAACACCTACGAAGCAGATGAAGTCTCACTCGAGGTAGAGGCAGGGGTGGTTGCAGGACTCAGATGTTTGTAACCTTAGCTGGGACACAAATATGTGATTCTAACACTTAACAGAGCACTTAGAAATTAATCTTCATCAATATTCGGTTCTTAGTAATAGCACATATGTACCCTAATTACAGAGTATCGCAGTATACAACCAGATCCACCATATAATAACACTTAGCATAAAAGGAACACATTAGATCTAGTAGATTCAAGCACTAAGAACATCCATATAGGTCAGATCTAGCATTCATCCACATGATTAGGCACAAAGCAACATCAGATCTAACATTCATCACATAGAAACACATCGATACATCGCACAAAGCAGAGCAACACAACATATATGTGGTTCACCCCCACCCTGGGGCTTCCACCAACTCTTCTTCTTTATTAGTGTCTTCAATTGGTTACAACACATAGTCACCAGAAACCCTTTTGTGCATAGGACAGAAGATCTGCTCAGCTCGCTATATCCTTCTTCCTTGCATTATAGCACAAATCCTTCTCTAATCTCTATAATAACTTGCACTTAGCTTTGTAACCCTTCTACAGTCATGCATAGAGAACTATTAGCACTTAGCTTACATCACATAGATAGGATATTGTCCTCTTACTTACTTTGCCTAGACATCTATTTATACATACAAAAGTGGGCCTAAGCGTGGGTGAACCCACGGGTCGACATCCCGTTCCCATTACATTGTCCCAAAACCCAAAAAGGGGCCCAAAAGTAGGCCGAGATCCCATGATCTCTGCTTCATCTGGCGCTCCATCTTCGACAGGCTGTCGAAGTCCCAAAAACGGTCAAATATGATCAAGTGTTCCTCAAAACTTGGTCAAGGGCCAACAGGCCCCCAACACTCAGTTGTGACTCATCCCGAGTCACTCTGGTCTGAGCAATTCCTCTTTGAATGCCTCAAGCTTGGCTCAAGATACTTCGATCTATTGTAGTGATATTTCTTCTTTCTCAGTGAACTCCTGAATAAGTGCATCATTGATTGGTCCTTTGAGGCACTATTCTGCTGTACTCACAACCTATTCAAGTTCTACTCCTTGGCTTTCAAGTTCAGTGAATAATTTGCATGCCTTTTCTTGCACTGGTTGAAGTTGTTGAGAGACTTCCATTACTTTACTCTGGTGTGTGCGTACTTGTTGTTGGGTCATGTGTTTCTCTGGAAACCTTTTCATTCTCTCAACTGGTGATAAGGCCTTTAGCTACGCTTGTAACTTGTCTGCCTGATGTTGTGCGTGTTGGAGCTGCAACTCTAACGCCTGTAATTATGGATTTTCCATGATGCTTTCATACCTCTAGGCGCTTCTAGAGCTCAGTTTCTTGTATTCCAAGGAAAAGGATTTTAGTCAGTCAACTGTGCTTTGGGAAGTGGCCTCTCTTAGATCTCTTATTTCTTGAGGTGTCTCAGGCATAGTGTGAAGTTCCAGGTTTGTGATGCATTATTGAAGTTGTTGGATCACTCCTTCCAGTTGTGCCACCTGATGTGGAACTTGTTCTTCTATCTGGACTTCAATGATTGTCACAGAGTGAAGTGCTCTATGAACCCATTCCTGTACTTCGAGTTGCTCTGCGAGCAATTGTTCCCTCTCTTGTTGTTGCTTTCTCTTCCTCCCATTTTTCTTGAAGAGCTAGTTTTTCTTGTTCTGCATTACTGCGATGTTCTAGCATATCCTTTTGTTCCTATGCCAAAGCTTGGGTAGCTTGCATTGTCTCTTCCTGATCTCGTCGAAGGTGAGCTTCAACTTTATTAGTGATCTGGTGCAGTTGGGCTGGCTCATCTCCTGGTTATTTTGTTCCACTTGTTGAGGATGCAATAGAAACTGTGTGGTTGGATTATAGTGCCTGCTGCACTTCTCGAAGTTCACCCTTTATTCGGATGAATGCCTCCTCCTGCTTCACTTATTTCTTTTATGCGATCTCCAATGAAGCATCATTCAACACAGTGACTAAGAATTCGAAGTCGTCTGAGGTGAGGGTAGTCTTAAATGTATCCCTGGTGGCTCCGGATTTGTTTCGGAATGAAGGCTTTGGTGGGGTAACCTTCCTTTTCTTAGTTGGATCCTCTTCATCTCTAGGTGAAGTAATTTTTCCTTTGTTTTTCTCGACTTTTGTGCCACCTAGTTCTCCACCATCATCTCCTTGCTCAGGTGAGGTCAAAAATGTCTCCACCAATGTGCTATGGACATCATGCACTTCGTCATTTTTCTTCATTTTACTTGGTCCAAGTGTATCCAGCATAGTTTCAAGGCTATCCACATTGGACATCTCTGAGGGGTCCTCTAGAACAAGGAGGTTTGTTAACCATTCTTTGGTAATATCCTCCAAGTCATCTTTTGTCAATTTGTAATATGATTAGAGCTGTTGTTTATGCTCATCAATGCGCGTTGTAATGTAGGTGAAGTGGCGGTCTGCGCTAAACTTCATCAAGGGTCTAAACTTGTAAAGCGTGTTCGGGGTGATGCGCGGTGTAGATAGGATTGTGATGTTCAACTGGTTGTAGTAGGCGTGGAAGATGGGATTGCATTGCCATTGTTTTCTTATGTTGTTGGAATACCACAGTGTACAAAACTTCGCGGCTAGTGGTTCGAAGGGTCCTATATCCGGGAAAGTGGTGCCTTACGGTAGCTCCTAGGCAATGAAAGTGATCCGTATGAGAAGCCAACTAAAGTGGAAGTCATACCCTTGGTCTTGCACTTCTCTGCAATCAATCTCTAGTTGGTTGACAAGGTATTGCACCCAGTTCATCTGTAATCCCTCTGCACACTTCCCTGCGAGGTCGACCACGAATCCGGTCACTTGAGTTGGTATATTATTACGAACTAACTTTCCTATGATCAGCTGACTAGAAAGGTGCACTGCGCCACTCTAGATAGAGGCTACCTTGTAGCCTCGCATGCCCTTCTCGACATCGCCATAGGTTTCCTTAATTATCTGCGCTAATGCTCGGTCGGAGGTCTTGTCAAGGTAGAACTCCTATGGGTCAGGGCCTTGCAAGCTAATCCCTGTGATCCGATTGATCAAGGTCGGATCCACAATGATGCGTCGGTTTAGCCATAGGTATCCTCCGTGATAGCAAGATAGAAGAAACTTTATGCACGCATTCACCTCCTGGTGTTTTCCAAAGTGTGGGATCTTCATAACATTCAACAATGTAGACTGCGTGAGGTTCTGGGTCCAATGCTACGGGAAAATCTTCAAGTTATTTCCCTTCGTCTTCATTAGATACTTGTGTGGGGCAAGCATACTGTAGACTTTCCTGTCGCCGAGGTTGAAGTCACTAAACTTCAATGCTGCGAGCTTGTCTTGATCGACTCGAACTACGTGCACCCCTTTCAGAAGGTACGTGGTGATCAAAGTAGACTCGAAGTCTCTGGGTACACTGTCATGGTTAATCCCACCACTCAGAGGTGGTATGTAAATCAGTAGAATGCATGGAATAATCTTGACGTTCGTAATGTCGTCTCTGTGCTTTGTTCTTGTCTCTATCATGGTTTGGGAAGGTCCTGCTCTGCGAGTAGTTGAGGGAGAATATTGGAATCCTCCTATTGATGACACTTGCACACCTACATACATCCTTCTTTCTGACATGACTCTCTCAGTCATTAAGTCAACCAGAACTTCTTCGACTGCTTTCTCTATTGTCCTGAGCTCATCCGACATACAAGCTCGGGGTCGATTATATCGGGTGTGCACTGGATTCAGAAACTGCAGTGGAGGGTACGGGAACAAGGCGATGATTACATTGCAAAATAATCTTAGGTTGTGGGCTCACGTTCTTAGTTAGCAATAGGTATTCTCGATACGTGGCGCGGCGGACTAAGTAAGAAAGTTAGCAACAGTCTACTTGCAACAGGTATGAGGCGCCATTAACTCATGTTCTGTGCGTTATGGTGTGGTCCGATGGTCTAGTGGCAAACCATCGATGCTTTTCGACCCATTCGAAGTGAAATTCAAATGGTTATATCAACTTCCAACGGCTATATTGCTTCGCCTCGACGAAGTGGCCTATGTCATTGGTCTGATATCTCGACGAAGTTCAATTTTTGCAAGTTTCCCATTATGAGAGGTTCTGTTAATCCCTAATATTTTCTCATTACCCCTTAATTGGGGCATATTATATTAGTAATGTTATTTTATTTATGTCGACTTTATTCCATTAGTTATAATTATACCTCCTAGTCTCCTATATATACCAAGGACACATTTTCATTTGGAATCATCTTGTACTTGAACATTTATGTGGGGTAAAAGGAGGTTGCCCCCTCGAAGAGGATTATTATCTAAAATTATCTTTTTTTCAAGGCGTTGAGTACTTATTCTAAGGTTTTTCTATGCTATATTGATATTTGGTTCTTAACATATGGTATCAGAGCTCAAGGTCTTGTGGTTTCACTGCTACATCTGAGACACCATGGAATTTTCATTATAACTTTTTTTCTACAATGATTCGGAAGGAATGGATTGGAGGATATTTAGTAGATGGATCAAGGTACGTTGGGTTAAAATTTCAGCTCCTAAGGCCTTATACTTTCGAAGATACAACCTTTTTAAGATAGGGTTCTGGAATCATCCTGAATTGAGTCATTACGAAATTTTCACCATACGTTTTTTTCTGTAAAGTTTCTGACCCTGAACTTTGGAGGATATTCTTAGAAATTAGTAAGGTATCTTTGGTATAAATTTCATCTTCTGTATCATCTTAAATTTGTAGATACACCCTGTGGAAGATAGGGTATCTGACTAGTCCTATTGACTAGTCTCAAGTAGGTGTTTTGGGTAAAACAAACATAAATTCCTCCTAGAGTATCCAAATTGAGTGAGACCAGTTGCATTGGATAGTGGACAGACCATAGTAGTTCTAGTATGAGTTTCAGAATTTATATCAATTATTTTGTGCGGGGCACACTATACAAGTGAGATCTTATGAAAAGGCCAAAAATCAGCAAGTTGTGGGGAAGTTACCATAAATTCCACTTGGCACATCCAATTTTTATCAGACCTGGGGCACTGAAGAGAGGAAATATCAGAGACCTACAAAAAATAAAATCTCATACTCAGAATGGCTGAAATTTTTGAGATCCAATAAAAGGAAGATTGTCTAGCCGAACCACCTCAAAATCAAGATTTAAAGTGATACTTGGCCAACATGCCACCAAAAAAGAGAACTTCTACACCAAATAAGACTCCAGACAATCCTACTTGGACTCTTGATGAAGGTGAAGAAATGCGTAGGGACATAAATGAACTACAAAATAAGATGGATTCAATGGAAGCTAAGTTGGATACTAAGATGGATTCAATGGAAGCTAAGTTGGATACTAATATGGATGTTTTAAAAGGGGAGATCATGGAAG
>ML836532.1:27704-40916 GCA_009831015.1 Picea engelmannii | reverse complement strand
CTTTTTGGCCCAGCCTGTGGTCACCACCGGTGGTCACATGAGAGGAAGAAGCTAGCGGTGCTAAGCTCCATCTCGGAGTCTCAAGGATCGTGACTTGGAGTGTTGAGACCCTTCATCATAGGAATTCCAAAATGAGAAATCACAAAATTCAAATTCTGTTTAGTGCTCAGTCACAACTAGTGGGAATATGAGATAAACGTGAAATACTGGGGATTTAATCCAACGGTGATGGTTAATTGGAAACTTGATTGAAGGGTTAATGTTTCACATCACAAGTAATCGATCAGTTACGATTCAGTTAGCATAACTGAATCATGATTCTTGGATGGTTGGCGATTTAGTTGTTGATGTGTTTTCTTGAAGATTCAAGGTGTAACTGAATAAGTGGTATAGGATAAAATGGAAACGAAATGACGGTGGAAGGTTGGTTGTTATAACTGAAAAAATGTGATGAACTGTAAGAAGAGTAAAATTACAAGTTGCAGACCTTTAGATAAAACTCAGAGATGAGTAAGAGTTTATGAACAATCAGAAGCAAAGAACAAAGATGCAGTTTTCTTTTTGAGGCTTGAGCAAGAAAAGAAGAGAAAAAGTGGAGTGGCAGTGAACAAACCAATGAGAAGAACCGTGGCATGGTGAAGAGCATGCAGAAGCACTATGCATGGAGGACAAAGAAGGTGCACAAATAATATAAATACAGAGAATAGAGAAGAGATGGAGGCTGTCATGGAGAGGAATTACACACGGGGAAATAACATGCTGTGGGTAGGAGCTAAAATACATAGAAGAGGCATAATTCATAGAATCAAAATAAGACGCAGAGCATAAAGTGCAGGAGAAGCAAAGAACATATATTCATAGCTGAGACAGTAAAAGAAGGTTGAGGTTCACTTGTAGAGAAAAGTAGAAGATCATAAAGAACAAGAAGATGCAGGTAGAGAGACACTGATACAGGAGAGCAGAGCAGCATAACAGAACAATGATAAGCTTGGTAAGCCAATGACAACTATTGAATCACTGTAATAAGTTTCAGTAGAAAATATTTATAATTAGGGTGGTAGGGAGGTGCTATGTAGGACTGGTGTCCTCAGAGGCTCAAGTGGGTGCTTGAACACAGGGAGTTGTAGCTTCCATCTGGTTGCAGCCAGAAAAGCCAGTGTGGTAGGGTGGTGCAAGGGAGAACTGTTGTTCTCTGTTATATAGTTTGGTGCCTGTGTGACTGGAAGTTGGTGCTTCCATCCAGTTGGTGCTAGAACACTTAGGGACTTGGTTCTTCGTTCTAGTGGGTGCTAGAGAAATGAGAGAGTTGGTGCTCTCAAACAAGTTGGTGCTTGTATAAGTGGAAGTATGTGCTTCCATCCAGTTGGTGTTGGAACACTCAGGGAGTTGGTGCTTCCTTCTAGTCGGTGCTAGAGAAAATAGAGAGTTGGTGCTCTTAGCAAGTTGTAGCTTGCAAAACAGAGGTTGTAGCCTCACAATGAGTTGGAGCTCATATGTATGATAATTTACATAATGTAAAGATTACTTATCATACCAAGAAGAAGAGGTTTTTACCCTTTATGGGTTTCCTCAAGAAATATATTTCTCTATTTATTTCATATGTGTGAGTGATGCCAAATGTTCTATTGCTTACCTCTCTACATTATTGTGATTGTCATTGAGTGCTCTGTAAAGAGTTTAAAATAATCATACTTTTTTAATCACAGTAACAATTGATTCACCCTCCCCTCTTAGTTGTCCAACAATTAGTATCAAAGTAGGTTCCTTTTATCTAAAGGTATATTTGTAAGCTTAAACATGACAATTCATGAAGGGACTTCAATCACTAAGCCTCCTCTGTTTGAAGGAACAAATATTTCCTTCTAGAAGGTTAGAATGAGAACATATCTAATGGCCTTAGGTGTTGATGTTTGGGATGTAGTAAAGACTGGATACATAAAGCCCGTTGTGCTAGCTTCCAAGGATTATAAGTTAGAATTAATCTTTAATTCTAAGGGAATGAATGCTATCTTGAATGGACTTGCAAAATCCAAGTTTGTAAAGGTGATGCATCTTCAAACTGCCAAAGAAATGTGGGACAAACTCATTAGCAGTTATGAAGGTAATGAGAAGGTAAAAGATGCCAAGCTTCAAACCTACAGAGTACAATTTGAAAAGATACAAATGAAAGAAGATGAAACCAGTGGGAAGTATTTTCTGAGAGTTGAAGAACTAGTAAATGCAATGAAAGAACTTGGTGAAAAAATTGAGGAACCCTCTTTAGTTCATAAAATTTTGAGATCTCTGCCAGATAGGTTCAACCCAAAGGTCTCAGCTATAGAAGAACTTAATGATATAAAGGATTTGTCTTTTGATCAACTTCTAGGAACGTTGACTCTATATGAAACAAGGATAGTTACAGATAAACCCACCTCTAGAGAAGCATCATTTAAAGAAGATAATAATGAAGATTCTGAGCCTGATGAAATGGAAGAAAAATTTGTGAGAAGGTTAAAGAAAGGATCAGGCAAGTACGAAGGTAAGTTTCCCTTCAAATGTTTCAACTGTGGTAAGATAGGTCATTTTTCAAATAAATGTCCACACAAGAAACATGATCAGAACCTTGAAGGTGAAAATAAGTTCAAACCTAAGAGATTTGGCAGAAAGAAAAGTCTATGTGTAAACGATGTTAACTCTTCAGAAGACACAGATAGTGACTCCTTGCGTGAAGATAAGGACAATGACTTCATGCTTATGGCCCAAGATGATTACAATAATAAAATCACAGGAAGTGAGGCTAATGAAGAAGAAGTTGTGGTTGATATAGAAGGAGAACTGATCAATGCACTGGAAGAGATTGACAAACTCAGAATTAAGAATAGAAAGAAAAAATAATTGTTGATACAGTTCGAGAAAGATAGTAAACAACCTAATGAAGACTTTTCCTTGCTAAAAGTGGAATTAGAAGAGGCAAAGAAAATTGAGGACATTCTAAAACAACAGTTATCAGAAAAGAAGGCAAGATGTAAAGCTCTAGAAGAAGAAGTAGTGAAAACTAGGAAAGAGTTGGAGAAGTTTCAAGCCTTATATCATCAGAATCTATCAAGTATCAAAGCTTCAGAAGGATTAGCCACCATTCTGTATCAGAAAAGGAATCCGAAGTTGAAAACAAGTTTGGGTTATGAAGAGGGATCAAGTAGTGGTCATCCAAGAAACAAAGACTTCATCAAGTTTGTCAAATCTACAACCAATGATGACAAAAAACCTGCAGAAACAAAGGAAGATAATCAACCACCCAGAAGGAGTAAAGAAAAAGGTGCCAGAAATGAATCTGTAGAACAAGGAAATAATACACTCCCTGCTCAAGGAAATCATCAGCATGGAAGAAATCGATTTGCGCAAAGAAGACAACCATTTTCTAGGTACAAAGAATTTTTTTATGGATATTGTTTCTATTGTTCTAACTTTGGTCACAAAGCTGTAAATTGTTCCTTAAGACTTAGACATGAGCAATTAAGATTTCCAAGGAATAGAAAAAAAAGAATGATACAACCAAGTAACAAGTCATCACAGATTGCAAATTGCCAAATTAAGTCTAGAGACATGCAACTAAGGAGGTCAAGAAATAATAAACAGTCAATGAGTAGACAACGTTGCAACAATAATTTTGACCTATTGAACAATGACATTGAATGCTATAATTATCACAACTTTGGCCACAAAGCTGCAAACTGCCATCTGAAGAATTACAAAGCAGATCCAAGGATAAACTTCTTAGATAGAAATGCCAACACATGGAAAAGGAAAGATAGTGAAAAATGTGGTCTAGCACTTTCAAATAAAAAACAAAAAGCCTCCAGCAATATAGACAGTGGATGTTCCAAGCACATGACTGGAGACAAGGATAAGATTTTGTCCATAACTAAAAGAAAAATAGGAAATGTGATCCTTGAAAATGATGAACCAGGTAAAATCAAGGATAGAGGGATGGTGAGTTTGAGTAATGACAAAGGAGATGCCCAGTACGTTTTGCTTGTGGATGGTCTAAAACATAATTTCCTCAGTACAAGTCAAAAGTGTGACAGAGGCAGTGAAGAGGTGTTCAAGTCCAAAGAGTGTAAGGTAAATGTAAACTCAGGACAAGTGGTGAATAAAGGCATAAGGAAAATTAATGATGTTGATATTGAATCCTCCCCTACCAGTAAAGAAGAAGACACATATACAATAAAAGAATGTTCAGTTAGCATATATCCCATGGAAGAAGTAGAAGAAGAATCATGTCATAAGATGGAAGATAAAGTTCTAAAGGTTGAGAAGTCAAACACCCAAAGCAAGTTCTTAAATAGCTCCATGACCCTGGATAAGCTCTTGGATAATTAGATATCACCAAATGACAAATCTGGTATTGGATACAACAAGGAAGAAATCAGTACTCCTAAGAAACTTGATGCAGGTCCTTCATCTATGAAAAAGAAAAGCAGGTATGAGAGTGCTTGTAGAGGTTTTTTCTTGTGATTGAATATGGTCATAAAAGCCTTGGATTGTATGCATCATGGAAGAAAAATGAAATTGTAGTAATAGAGATCGATGAGAATCAATGGGGAGATCCAAGGGCTGTTTGAAAAGTATGAGCTACAATTATGCAGTGTTTCAGTAGGACACCAACATCTTTAACAACAACATTTTGTTTTACAAAATGATATACATGACATCCTGTAGAGATAACAAGAGGAAATACCTTGTCAAGGAAAGCTAACCTTTTAGGAACAAAGGGGGAAAATAGTCAGAAGCAGAGAGATAACAGTGACAGGGGGAGTCATCCAGTTATGACAAGAAAAGGTTGATGAAGGAGTCCCAGTAATAGAGGTGAGCAATATTGAGTCTACTACAGAGGAAACAGTTGAAGATGAAGATGAACAAGTCCAACAATTAGAAGGAAAAGACTCTGGTTTAGATACAAATATTCTGCAGGCCTCAAATAAGAGAGTCCATCATGTCAAGGGGAGTTTGTGTTGTTTTAATATTTGATACCTCCTAAAAATACTTCAACAGCTTAGGGGGAGCATGTTTTCTTTGACATTGATGTCAAAGGGGGATAAAAGGAGTGGTCCAAACTGGATGCTATAGTTGGAGGTCCAAACAGATTAGCGCAGTCGTTCAGGGTTTCCATCAATGCCAAAGGGGGAGATTGTTGGCATGTTTACAGGCATAGTGTGCTTGTCATTGATGGAAAGATCAGAGTGTGCAGCGATGGAAAAACAAGAACAACATAAGCTCAGGAGGATTAGCACAGAATCACACACAATGCATAGGTGTGCACCAGGGATGATGTTAACTCATTGCCAAATCTCAAGAGAGATAGCATACTCAGGATATTAGACGGATCAAAGGTCGAGGCCTTTGACACTTAGAAATTATTCCAAGTCAGGAGGATGTGTAAGCTTGAGAGGAGAAGTGACAGTGATCATTGGATCCCATTGAGAATTCTAGATGACCGTCAGATCTGAATTCAGATAGGTCAAGCACGCAAATGGAGGATAGATCTCAGGCATTAGATCCAACCATTGAGTCTGACTGTCGTTGGATCCAAGAGAACCTACACATTCTTTAAAGTGAAAGGTGAAGAGGGCTTACAAAATCTTGAAAGAAGGAGACCATCCATCTTCGGGCAGGACATGTGGTCACAGATCATCATTTTTCTAACTGAAAGGTCAAAGGAAGGAAGTTCTCTAACCTTATAACTTGTGATATGAAAAATGGAGAAATGATCTGAGCCATCGGAACAAGGAGAAATCTAGACCATCGATTCAAGAAGGACACGTGGTGAAATCACGATAAAATCTAGACCATTGGTTCCATAGGACACATGGTGAAAGATCATCTTTTCGCTAATTGGAAAGTCAAAGGAGAAAAGTGCTCGTTTGATTGGTGAGTGGTCATATCTCATGGTCACATTGTCGAGAGTTGGAGAGCAGAGCTAGAGATGTCAAGCTCCATCTCAAAGTTTCGGCTATCGCAACTTGGAGCATCGAGACCCTTCATCACAGGAATCTCGATATGCAAGGTTGTGATGAGATCTAGACTGTCAGATCATTGGAGATCTCGACCGTTGATTAGGCTCTATGAAGTTCATAAGTTCATGAAATATGAAGCACCTTTTGGCATAGCCTGTGATCATCGCTAGTCATCACGTCAAGGGAAGAAGCTAGCAGTGTTAAGCTCCATCTTGGAGTTTCAGCGATCATGACTTGGAGTATCGAGACCCTTCATCACACAAATCATGATATGTGAGATGGCAATGAGATCTAGACCGTCGGATCATTGGATATCTCGACCATTGATCAAGATCGATGAAGTTCATAAGTTCACAAAATATGAAGCACCTTTTTGGCCCAACCTATGGTCACCACTGGTGGTCACGTGAGGGGAAGAATCTAGTGATGCTAAGCTCCATCTCAAAGTCTCAGTGATCATGACTTGGAGTGTCAAGACCCTTCATCACAGGAATTCCAAAATGTGAAATCACAAAATTCAAATTTTGTTTAGCACTCGGTCACAACTAGTGGGCATATGAGATAAACATGAAATCCTGGGGATTTAATCCAACAGTGTTGGTTAATTAGAAACTTGATCGAAGGGTTACTGTTTCACCTCACAGGAAATCGATCAGTTACGATTCAGTTATTACAACTGAATCATGATTCTTGGATGGTTGGTGATTCAGTTGCTGATGCGTTTTCTTGGAGATTCAAGGTGTAACTGAATAAGTGGTATAGGATAAAATGGAAACGAAATGACGGTGGAAGGTTGACTGTTCTAACCAGAAAAATGTGATGAATTGTAAGAAGAGTAAAATTACAGGTTGCAGATCTTGAGATAAAACTCAAAGATGAGTAACAGTTGTTGAACAGTCAGAAGCAAAGAACAAAGATGCAGTTTTCTTTTTGAGGCTTGAGCGAGCGAAGCAGAGCAAAAGTGGAGTGGCAGTGAACAACTCGATGAGAAGAACCGTGGCACGGTGAAGAGCATGCAGAGGCAATGTGCATGGAGGATGAATAAGGTGCACATATAGTATAAATACATAGAACAAAGAAGAGATGGAGGCTACTGTGGAGAGGAATTACACACGGGGAAATAACATGCTGTGGGCAGGATCTGAAATACACAGAGATGCATAATTCATAGAATTAAAATAAGACGTAGAGCATAAAGCATGGGAGAAGAAAAGAAAAGAGATGCATAGTTGAGACAGTAAAAGAAGGCTGAGGTGTACTTGTAGATAAAAGAAGAAGATCAAAAACCACAAGAAGATGCAGGAAGAGAGACATTGATACAGGAGAGCAGAGAAGCATAGCATAACAGTGATAAGCCTGGTAAGCTAATGACAACTATTGAGTCACTATAATAAGTTTCATTAGAAAATATTTATAATCAGGGTACTAGGGAGGTGGTAGCGAGGATTGGTGTCCTCATAGGTTCATGTGGGTGCTTGAACATAGGGAGTTGTAGCTTCCATCTGGTTGCATCCAGAAACGCTAGGGTGGTAGGGTGGTGCAAGGGAGAACTATTGTTCTCTGTTATACAGGTTAGTGCCTATGTGACTGGAATTTGGTACTTCCATCCAGTTGGTGTTGGAACACTCATGGAATTGGTGCTTCCTTCTAGTGGGTGCTAGAGAAACAAGAGATTTTGTGATCTCAAACAAGTTTGTGCTTGTATAAGTGGAAGTAGGTGCTTCCATCCAGTCGGTGCTGGAACACTCAGGGAGTTGGTGCTTCATTCTAGTCGGTGCTAGAGAAAACAAAGAGTTGGTGCTCTCAGCAAGTTGCAGCTTGCAAAACAGAGGTTGTAGCCTCACAATGAGTTGGAGCTCATATGTATGATAATGTACAAAATGTAAATATTACTTATCATACCAAGAAGAAGAGGTTTTTACCCTTTATGGGTTTCCTTAGGAAATATCTGTCTCTATTTATTTCATATGTGTGACTKATGTCGAATGTTCTATTGCTTACCTCTCTTCATTATTGTGATTGTCATTGAGTGTTGTGTAAAGAGTTTAAAATAAGTATAATTGTTTAAGMAYGGTAAMAACTGATTCACYCCCCCCCCCCTCTCAGTTGTCAAACGAGAGGATCTCAGAAAATGGAATAAGACATGRGATTATCTTCTRTTTTGGGGAGAATTTGGAACATAAATTCAATCACAGAAAGGAGGGAMTTCCTCACAACAATTAACTTCTCCAAAAACCAGTAAAAGAAAGAGGAGAGAATTGTCACCTRTAGAAACTTTAACACAAGCTTCCCCATCAAAATCAAAGAAAATAAAACGGAAGATATAATTTGGGAGAAATGCAGAGGATCAAGGAAAGGCCACCATTAGAAATATCCTAAATCTTCCATATTTAGATTCAGATTCAGAACCATTAGCTGCAGAAATGGAAACTCCAGAAAAGGGAATACTTGAAACATCATCAAAGAAAAAGGTGGGTAAAAAACATAAGGTTCAGAAACTGAAAGAAGAACTGGTTGAGTTAAAAGTATTAAAAAGACATCTCAAAATAGATAATGCAACTCTAAGAAATTCATCTCACAGTTGGTTCTGCATTGGATCATTTGGCCATTAAATATGAGACTATAAAGCACAAGAATAAGAAGCTCTTCAAACAAAATAGTAGACTGTAGAACATGAATAAAGTTTTGAGTTTTAAATTTATTCACAAAAGGCTAAAACCTAAAACTCGACTAAGTCTTGATGCTCTAGCTGAAGTATCCCACACTTTGCATTAAGGTGATTATAATAGATGAAGCAGGGTTAATGATCGAACTCAATCATTTTTTACTAGTTTGGGAGCAGTTACAGTTTTTCGTCAGCTAAAATTGGGTTCGAATATCATAATTAGCTACCAAAAATCATTCCTAAAAAATTGACAGCTAAATATACTATGTTTTGACCTCATTAGCTATCGAAAGTTATATTATCAACAAAAAGTACAAAAATCTCCCAAGATCAAGGAAAATGGACTCCTCAATGTTCTCAAAGGATTCCAGAATTATTTTTCAATTCTAACACATCCTCAATATGCTGGTGTCAAGTTAATATCGTATTAGTTATGGTTTATTAAAGAAAGTCAAAGCATAACCTATTTCATGGGATTTGGTTGTAATTTCCCTAGATTTAGGGTAATAGTCAGCAGACAGTTACTTCTATTTTTAACCTTTCAGTGGTAAAGATCAAATATATTGTTATAAACTCAGGCTCTATCGTATGATTTTGAAATGAGATCAAATCTCTATTTTTTATAGATCATTAATTAGGTCTTTTCCAGAAATATCTAGAAACAATTAAAGAAGGGATTGGACCCCCTACTATGTAGGATCTTATTGTAATGGGATATTATAAAATATAGAATGCAATATGGCATAAGGGTTGGACCTGAATGGGAAAATGGTATTGAGAGATTACCATCCATTGTAAATATTTTTAGGAGGTTTTAATTGATTCTTTTTTATGAATACAAAGACATTATGTTTCAAGATTCCTATGTCATAGTTATGTGGTGAAGTGTTTCTTGATCTAATATGTTTTTCTCTGGTTTCACAATTTGTTTCTTTCTTTTAGTTTTTATAAGAAGATTAAGTTCAGGATTTGTTTCAAACACCTTGTTCTGGATTAAAACAATATTCATGTTTTCTCCTGAAGTTTGAATGTAGAATTCAGGTTACAATGCTCTACACTTGGAGTGAACCCTAATCTGTTCCTTTTTTTCCATATCACAAACTACAAGGATCCACTAACATGATTACCTTTCCATGTTACATATGATCTCCATTATTCCTTCATTTGATCACCTTAAACCTTTTGACTCCATTTTACCCAACGACCCTCTTTTGTTGTCCCAACCCAAACATCTAAAAACCAAACCAAAATCTATCATAACTAGCCTAGTATTCTAATCCAAACCAAGCTAAATATTACAAAGATATCCCTCTCTGATTCTAAGAGGGATATATCCTTCACTCCAAGTGGTTTTGTGGTTACCTCTGTCAATTTCTTCCTCATCCTGAGAAATTACAGAGTGCTAACAATCACCAAAAGAGTCTTTTACATCAACCATATGAACCTACAAAATGTCTTCTAATGCTTCTTTTATAGACTAGATAGGGAGAGATTGCATACAATGCGAGTTTCATCCTCTAACATAGGATTCTTCCATCTTAAAATTAGGTAATTACACCTATACAATTGGAAATAACAAACTTCTATAAAAAATGCTAATGTTGGAAACTATCCTAAGACCTTAATCTTGCATAATGAGGTCCTTTGAGTGCATTCCTTTTATTTCCAGGTATCCTCCATATTTAAATTGACCTCCAAACAGTTGTACCATTCTCCACTAACCATCTAGCAATCATTGATCCTCTCAAAACCATCAAAATAGGAGTTCATAGTGTATCCTCTAGATATCTAACTGTATCATCCAGTTCATAGTGGAGTTCACAGTGTATTTTGTAGCACTTGACTGTATAAACCAGTTCACAACACCATGCACTGTGAACTATCTTGTAGTTGCCAAATTAGTGCAGTTTAATCCGCCAAACACCCAAAAACGTTTTCCAGAGTTAGGTATTCCTATAGAAGCCTCATAATGTGGTGTATGTGTGAAAAACTCAGTTATAAGCAACATAATTCCTCAAGAATCTTCAAAAAGAAAGGATCAATCATTTCCAAAACTGAGATTTGTTAAGATATTCCATCCATTACATTATGAGCCTGGAAGTCCTTCTTGTGGTAGCTTGGTCCAGCATATTCAAATTCCTTTGGTGTAGTTATTCCTTAGAAGGTTGCAACTCCAGTTTAAGTCTTCTGATCTGAGCTTGTAAATCCTTGTTTTGTCTGTATAAATTATTAAGCTTCCTATGGAGGGAAAAAAATCTATTTGCTGCAAACCTGGATTTATCAATATTTTCCTGATACATATCCATAAGATCCTTCAACTTTTTTCTCTCAGCCAACCCTTCTCTCTTCAAGTTAGCAATATCCTTTCTAGCTTCTTTGATATTTTTGTTCATTCTTTTGAAGGTAGGATTTTCTGGGGGAGTGGTTATGTCTATTACCTAAATATGTTTTTAAACAACATCAACTTTACCTTTACCCTTTCCCTTGATGGGAGATTCTATTATGTCCTGTTTTTCAATGCTTTCCTTTTTTGTTGATGAACTGGTGAAAGGCCTACTATCTTTAGCTTCAACTGCAATAGATGGTAAGGGGAAGAGTAACCTCCTTTCTTTTGTTCTTGTGGCTCTAGTTGATAGATTTTATGATGTCTCTGGAGCTGGCTTAGGTGAAAAATCCCTTTGTGGAGAGTAATGAGATCCCCTTTATTCTTATTGTTCCTTAGGAGCCTCATCACTTTTAGCAATTTTTTTTCTCTTCCTCTTCCTACTTGTCTCTATGTGAAAAGCGTTGTTAGCTTGAAGAGGACTCTACACTTTGGATTGTGGAGTAGGAGAAACATTCAATTGCAAATGTGCAGAGGAAATGAAATGCTCCCAGTCAATGTTTTTGTTATTCAACTCCTCCATCACAAGAATTTTCATCATCCCTGAGTGAAAAACACTTGTATCAACTGCCTTGGACTTAGCTTGGACCTTGTCAACCATTTTTCTAATGCTTCTAAACAAATAGAAAAGGGATATTCATGAGGTCATTGCCTATGAAGTGAAACAAAAGTCTAATGTGGTACTGATAAATCATATTGAACCTTCCCTCACAGGTGAAATATCTTTGGATAACCCTTAGCATCTTATCAAATCCTTCAACCATGTGGCTCCTAGGAACTCCCTTTGATAGGTTATCTCCCTGACATTCTGGTTTAAGGAAATCTTTGGAGAAGTCTGCATTTAGATTCATGGCCTTAAACCATATTTCACCAGTATTTGGTATTTTAGTATCTATTGCTATGGATGCTTCAGATACTTCAAGTTCAAGAGTCTGAACTTTAGTTTTGGTTCCATCAAAATTCAAGCCAAATTCTTTGGCTACCTCAAGGTTTCCCCTATGCAATTTTCATACAGAAATTGAAACATCCCACTCTTTGGAAGACCTCCCTGATCATAGGTTCAACAACAAACAACTGCATGTCATAGGGTTCAGTCCTCACAATGCCCCCACCCTTGTGAGTCATCTTTTGTTATGGAGTATCCATTGATGTTATAGGAATAAAACTAAACCAACAATTTGAGTGATGCAAGAGGCAAAACAAAAAATAGAGGATTTAGGGTTTGATTGATAATCTCTTTCAAAGGTTGGTTCTATCTAAGGATTTAGAGTATTTCAACCTACTTGAACTCTAGGATTATGAAAGGGAAGTTGATAGTCATGAAATGAAAGAAGACTACGCATTAAAATGGAGATACAAGGAGAAAGCTTGCTGCAAAAAGATTTTGTTCAATACTTCACCATCACTTTTACAAAATTCATCATAACTTTACCAGCAAAAGTCCCTTTTTAAAATTTCCAAAATAGATAGACTTGAATTAGAATGGAAATCTTGATGGTGATCAGCTGGTATAGGTTCTGAGGTAGGTTAATAACAATTCTAAGTTGTTGCATAAATTTTGTAGTGCCAAAACAGGGGGTTCGCAACATAAGCAAAAAAATACAAATATGAGATATGCAAGGTGGCCTAATCAACAAGGATTGTTTATGCTTTAGTAAAAGAGGCTGTGAGCTCTGTAATGGACTTATAATTTTGATAACATCGGTAAGAGGGATAGTTGACAGTGTGGACCACCAGTTCGCAGTGCCTAGGAGGCCATAAGGATGATGGCCTGTCTAATATTTTCATAAATATGATGATATAACCCAAGGGTTTGGGCCAACATCAACAATAATTTTATGTGTGCTAAAACCTAAAAGACTATAAGGAAGAGGAAAAAAGTAAAAAGTAAACAACACTAATGATAAAAATAAAAAACCTAAGGATGAATTGACCAAATCAATTCCATGTGATAACACATGGATTCTTTAATCTCAAAGCTAAATTGGCTCTTGGATCTATGTTGGATCCTCTCTTCGGGTTTATATGCATTATTTTATTCTTTAGGTGTAGGCCCTTACAATTCAGGACCCCTTGGAATCCTTGTCTAAGCTCCATTTTCATCCTTAAAAACAAATAAATTTCAGGCACTAGCCCTTTTTCTTTGGCCCTCAATTATATTTGACCAAGTG
>ML836532.1:0-21244 GCA_009831015.1 Picea engelmannii | reverse complement strand
AGCTGAAGGAATTGAAAATGTAGCTTGAAGAAATTTTTAAGAAGGTGTATATATTCCCAAGTGTGTCACCTTGGAGCATCCCAATTCTATTTTTGAATAATAAGGATGGGAGTTTGAGGCTTTGCATTGATTTCAGACAGTTGAAGAAGGTGATTGTGAAGAACAAGTATCCTTTTCCAAGGATAGATGACCTTTTTTATCAGCTGAAAGATGCAAAAATATTCTCCAAAATTTACCTCAGGTCAGGCTACCATTAGGTGAGGATTAAGAGGATATCAATGAGACAATATTTTGAAAAAGGTATGGCCATTATGAGTTTAAAGTGTTTCCATTTGGGTTGTCAAATTCACCAGTTGTCTTCATGTGTTTGATGAATGGAATTTTCATAAATTACTTGGATATGTTTGTTAGTCTTCTTGGATGGCATACTTATCTACTCTAATTCTAAAGAAGAGCACAAGCATCAATTGTGAATGGTGCTACAAGTATTGAGGGAATTTTAGTTGTATTCCAAGATGAACAATTACTCATTTTATCAGAGGAAGATACATTATTTGGGCCATATTATTTTAGACGAAGGAATAACAATGGACCCAAAAAAAAAAAAATCCATTGAAGGATGGACAACAACAAATAATGTCTTAGAGGTGTGGTCACTCATGGGACTTCCAGGTTATTACAAAAGATTTATTGAAGCCTTCTCAAGAATTTCATACCCAATCACTTCTTTGCAAAAGAAGGGTGTGAAGTTTGAGTGGACTCTTGAATGTGAAGAAAGATTTCAATAATTGAAGAAATTGTTGAAAATTGCACCAATCTTAAAGGTTGTTGATCCAAATGAAGATTTCATTGTGTGCACTTATGCATGCAAGTAAGGTATTGGAGGAGACCTTATCCAAAATGGGCACGTGATATGATAAGAGTCAAGGAAGTTAAAAGAACATGAAAAGCACTATGTCACTCATGATTTAGAATTGGAAGCCATAGATCATGCCTTAAATATGTCGAGGAATTATCTTATGGGAAAAATATTTGAGTTGAGGATAGACCATTGTGGTATAAAATATTTCGTTAGATACCTGTTGGCAGCCGATTAACATTTTTTCACTGTCCTATAAGCTGCCTACACCAATGTTTTGTAAACATTAATTTTTCATCGCAACTCTCAAATAAACGACACTTTTATTCTTTGCGCCTTTTGCACACTTACTTTCATTTTGTTTTCACGACTGTAAGCATGAAAACTTGGTCTTTCGAAGTTGCATTAGAATTAGTATTGAATTTTCGTTATCATTCTTGTCGGATATTCCTATTGCGCTTACCTTTTAATTATCACTATGCAGTTTGCAAAACCCTTTTTGATATGTACTCATTGGACATTCTTTGCTTGATTATGTAATTTCGTTTCATGAGTAATTGAGGTAGTGATGCATTGGTATTGGATTTATGTGTTCTTTGATTTGATCTACTTGACCATTGGTTTCATAAAAAATACATAGGTGTTATGGTTAAATCCTTGATATATATCTTTTAATATGATACCTATGTTCGTGTTTTCAAAACTATTGGCATGTTGATTATATGAAGAAGCATTGGTATTATGGTTTAAACCCTTGGTGTGAATCTTATGTCACATGGTCAAAACATTGGTATTGATTTCAATTTGTATGTTTGGTTTTAAAACTATGGTATAACCATTGCTTGCGCAAATGATTAATACACTTACCATTGGTTTTATTGGTCGGGAAAATAACATAATTATTAAACTATACAATAGTGGGTTGAACAGCTATAAGCACCGACGGTTGTACCATTGGCAATAACTATTATGCATGGCCAGCAAGTAAGCTCCACCACCTTCGCACGATGTCATTAATGCCTTCCCTTATCCCTGTTTTACCTCTGTCAGCTCGGGTAACCCTTTGTGCACTCTGCTCCTGTGTGTGCTATGATTCAAACCCTGGACTTACCGTGTGCTCGGCTCCATGGCACTGGTGGTGCAAATTGAGCCGAACGGTAGCCAAGCCTTGCTACTATTCGACAATGCTCGGAAAGACTTGGAGGATAGCGGTTGGCTAACCTTTGTACAATGATTTGAGGGTTTTAATCTATGTGTTGCAAAATAGTTCGCCCTGACTTTTGATAGATGTAGGGCCAAGGTGGGTGATATTCAGTTGGAAATCAATGAAGATTTCATTAGCTCTGCCACAGGGTTACCGTCCATGGGCCAGTGTTGGTTTAAAAATTCTAAAGTGGAAGAGGTGCCATGGCCACTTCTGTTCGTCTCACGAAAGGTCACATCCTGTGACAAAGGTATGCCGATTTCCATGCTTAAACCACGATGGCATGATCTTTTGATGGTGGTCAAACAATTCGTAACCTGTGAGGGTCGATATGGACTCATTTTTCTTTATCACCTTCGTTTGTTAATGAATTTTATAGGGTATCCATTGAATATGCCTTTTTATTTCTAGCCTAGCCTATACAAAATGTCAAAAAGGTTTAAAAGGAAAAAGGCCGATAGTAGCCTGTTCCACCATGGCCTAATCAGACTTATCATTTTTCATCACTTAAGTCTCCACAGTGATAGCTAGTGAGCTTTTATCACTCGAAATGGTTTTGATGATATAGACCCTGTCCAAATTGACAAGCCTGTGATTAAGGAATCTAAGGTTGGGCCACTCGTGCCCTTCCATGTCCTACTGCCTTCTCCTTTACCCTCGGTTGACCCTGATATTGAATTACCCGACGTTATAACTCATAAGGCTAAGGCTATAAAAAAGCCTATGAGAAAAAAGGTTAGAGGTAACCCTACTATTGATGGAAAAGGAAAAAAGAATGCTCGGCTTATCTCGAGAATGGCTAGGAATAAGCCTAAACCTAGTGTTGAGCAGAAGCCCATAGTCCTTAGTGAGGATTCAGACTCTGACATAGAATGCTTCCTAGCTAGTGAGTACCATTACTCATAGGGTCTGTGCTCCGAGCCACCTTATGACTTCATTTCGAATCTCCCCCCTTGCCTAAGGAACAATCCCAGTTACCCAGGGATCGGACTACCTAACGAAACCCTCGACAATGTAACCAAACCCTCACCTACATTTTCAAAGCCCGGGCAGTCGTCATGTGACCAATGTGATCTATGGTTGGAATGATACTATATATACATTCCTTTACTTCAATTGAAAGTCAAAGCGTTGGAAAACCAAGTTGCAGTGTTGACCAGCCAAAGGGACACGCTTTGAGCTATTGATAGGAAGAAGAGAACCAATGGTTCCATTGTATTTAGAAATGTTGAATCGGCTATAGCTGTTGTCAACTCCAAAATGTCATGATCAAGCCGTCTACTCGTCATCCAGGTATGAATTCAGGTATCAATTTCGTCTTGTGAATTCCTTGGATTAATATAATGATGTGAGTTTGGTTTTCAAATAGCTCTGTCTATCATTTGAAATGGTTCTGTCATAATGTTGTTCATCCTATACATTGTTTTCATTTTGCTAAAATGAATATGGTCATGATTTGGTTAAATGATTCGGTCATACCCAGTTTAGCCTTTGATAGGTTTTCATCGAATTTGATTCGTTTGTCTATTGGGTAAATGAAATCAATGGTTTTCTTTCGATTGGATTTGTTTTCATCTAATCTGAATATGAGGTTTTTCATGCTAAATTTAGAGCATGATCATGTTTGATTTGTTATGATTTCGTTATGGCTCTAATTTAGTTTGTATGTTGTGATTTTGGAACGACTTTGTGAGTTTGAGTTGATATAATCTTCTAAATCGGGAATACAACTCTGATTGATTTCGATTCAGAAAGAATGACTATGTTTTTCAGAAAACAATATTCTCATTTAAGCCTGTGCAAATGATATCTATGCCCTAATCATGGAACGACTTTGGTTCACAACGACTATGTTAAATTTCAACTATTCGATTTGTTCTTATCTTGATTGGATTGCTGTGTATTTTCAGTTAGTACGATGATTTTCATGAGTTGGATTCGTATCATAGATGCTGCTCTGCTTCATTTTAATTTGCAAAATGAATTGGTCGACATTTGTTATCTCTGTCAAATCCGGTTATAATTCATTTTGAAATGAACGGTTCCGTTCAATGTCAATCGAGTCTATTTGCCCTAAATAGCAATAACAAACGATTGAACTAATCCTACAGATCCTGTCGATTGATCTTATTATGATTTCGTTTGTCAACATTTACGCGCTAGTTTTGATTTAATCCGCTAATGGCATGGATCGTTTGTTATGTCAATACAGTTATGTTGATTTGAAAATGATCTTGTTTGGATTCGATCGTGTTTCCTGTTGATGAGGCAGCATAACAATTGCCTATGATTTGTTTTAATTGTATTGATTTCAAATTGATATGGAACGATTTCATTACTGTTCGATATGATTCTATTCACCTGATTATATGGCAACAAACGAAACAGAGTATATGCATCTCTGTAGTCATTTGATTTTAGTTTAGTTTTGATCTCGAATTAGTATAATAATCTCAATTTGAATGATTCGCTTGTCTTTCAAATAGCCATTAGATACTTGTTAATAATTGAATTTAATTCTTTAAAGATTTGAATTGATTTTAATGCTGATTCTGTGTCTTATTTAGACCAGCTGCAAAATCGCAAGATTCTGTAGCTAGTCTATAGAATTAGATTTTTTTATAATTTTATCAATGAAATATCCTTCTGACTTGTCCTTTCTTAACCCTTTTCAGGTACATCCGAATTGCATTGGGCATGATGGACAGTCTAGGAGATATTTGTGTGTTTTAATTTTATTTTAGGTTCCTAGTTTAGTCAAACTTGGGATATCTTCCCAAATTTTATGTAAATAGTTTTGATAACTTCCACAGGGATGTTTTACCCTGTGGAAGGTATTTAAATACTTATTATTTTGTGTGATAAGGAGCATTCTCACTTGTGGGAGAACCAGGCTATGGATTTCTAATTCAAACTGAGATAGGAATTGATGTTTTTCTATAGCTTTCGCTTTCATAATATCAATCTTTTGTTTCAAGTTTATGCTTATCAATTTGCAGTTGATTATAGACTACTTTAGCTATCATAATCTATTGCAAGATGATATGATTTAATTAATGTGTTATCCATAATCTGATCTCTTTCATTATTTAAAAAGAACAACAATTACTTTGTTTCAGTTAATGAATGACAAATTTCTCTTCTTCGTTAATTGAATCATTACGTATAGATCTTTGCATACAGGTTTATCTAACTGTGAACATTTATAAATCATAATATTGTTGTTATTTTTATGTCTTGTTTGTCCTGTAATCATACTTGAAGAGCACTGCAACTTATCATTTATGAGAAGCTCCTGGATAATTCGGTGCGGGTTTCCTCCCTCTGATCGGCTAAGATAATCATCATACAGAGGACAAATATAGAGCGTTTCTCCAGGTCAGTTTGTTATTTATTTGTTTGGTTAATTTGTTAGTATAATATTAGTAGTTTAGTTAGATATATGTTTAGTTAGATTTGTAGTTAGAATTAGTGTATTAGTTGTTTAGTTTAGTTTAGTTTTATTTCTATTCATAAAATTATAAAATCAACAAAAAATATCTCTTTATGTCTTAGGAGAGAATATAAATGAGTTTTTCAGGTTTTACTCAAATCTGTAAATTATAATTATTGTACATTTTATGAATAAGATTTATTTCAGTTAGTAGTTAGATAGTTAATTAGTTAGAATTAGTATAGTATTAGTTAGTAGATTGTATATATAGAATAGTTAATTTTGTTTTAGTTTGTTTAATAGTTAGTTTTAGTTAGATTAGTTTATTAGTTTGTTTAATAGTTAGTTTTAATTAGATTAGTTAGTTTAGAGTAGTTTTCTTTTTTTTTGTTTTTAGGACCTTAGATCGGCTAATGGAGCCACTAAACCCATCAGGGTGGTTCATCCCAAATGGCTTGGGTTATTAGACAACCCCAGACCGGTTCCACTCTCCCAGTTGACGGACGATCAATTTCGTCCGTCAACAATACCCAACTTTAAATGCCAGGAAAATCATTTCTGGATATTTCAATATGCTAACAAATTGCACATGTCCATAAATATACTAATGAATTATGGATATTTCAATATGTGTCCAAAAATATACTAACAAATTGCACATGAAAAAAAATCACCATTACTTATGTTGAGTAGTGCTATAGAAATAATATCCATTGGTTAACAATATGTCACTATTAATGTAGTTGTTTTATGAGTTTGATGGTGACAAACAAACCACTCTCTCAACTAAGGAGGAATATTGAATTCTTCAATTTTGAATTGTATAGAAGAAGGATGAACATCAAATCCCTTCTAGATGATTACATTTCATCCTCACCCTCTCAAATATTTCTCTTACCTTACCCTTAATTACATCATTGTTCATGTAATTTAATGTAAGTGAGAATATGCCCATCTTAACTCTAGATCTTTCATTCACTAGGAGGGATAAAATCTCTCGAGGTGTAAACATTTTTCAAGCCCAAAAACCAGAGGAAAGGTTTGCACCATGAGGTATTTGATTCCTCTTACCACATGATAAGTCTAGAGTTAAAATTCATCTATACTAGTACTAAGAACTACTCACCTCAAATTTATTCCGCAACTTGAAAGGTTAAAACCATATTAATAACTTAACACCAACTAAAATAAAAATGATAAATCTTATTAATACTTTTCAATTTACTTGAACAAGTAAGAAATGATTATGAAATTCAATGGAAAAAAATAATTTAGAAAAACAAATTCATCCACTCACTTATACTAGCATCCATTCATTTTTACAAAAGAAATTATTCCATACCTTAATTAAAGTCATCCCTCTAGACAACCTCTAGGTATAATAAATATTGTAAATACATTTCATTTTATATGATCATGCTAGAAATTATTTAAACTTTTACAAAAACACTAGTTAGTAAATTGATTACATACCTTTTCAAAAAAATATTTAATAAATCTATTTCTTTTTTTTTTGTTTGCTAGTTTGTCCATGACCTGCAGCACTAGCCTGTGGCTGAGAAACCAAGACTCGGGGGCATATAAGCCATCAAAATCACCCAAGGATTGCACCTGGCCTGAGCCACACCAACCCTTAACATGGATGGATTTTTTGTCCCCGCAGGTTTCGAACTGGTGAATTTAACATCACAGAGTGCCTTAACAACACACTCCCTCACTGACTGTCCTACACCTCAGGGACTATTTAATAAATTGATTTCATCCTTTGAAAAAATTTGATAAAATTATGCCATACCTTAAGTGAGTAACATGTAATTTTCAAAGAAATACCTTAAGTGGGTAATATGTAATTTTGGAAGCTATTTAACTTCTTGCAAAACATTGAAAGTCAATTGATTACATAGGTACCATGTAAAGCCATACATAGGTACCATGTAAAGCCATACATTGGGTAACATGTAATTTTTGAAAGTGGGTAATATGTAATTTTCAAAGAAATAACTTAAGTGGGTAATATGTAATTTTGGAAGCTATTTAACTTCTTTCAAAACATTGAAAGTTAATTCATTACATAGGTACCATGTAAATCCATACCTATGTAATTTTTGAAAGCTATTTAACTTCTCGCAAAGCATTGCAAGTCAATTGATTACATAGGTACCATGTAAATATATACATTGGGTAACATGTATTTTTTGAAAGCTATTTAACTTCTTGCAAAGAATTGAAAGTCAATTGATTCCATAGGTACCATGTAAAGTCATACATTGCCCTCCATGTAAATATTGATTTCAACTTTTTTTAATGGAATTCAGTTGATTCTAATAATACATTTCCCTAAGATAAGTATTGATTTTCAAGATTATTTAACTTATTTGATGCTAATCTATGGAAGTAATATTATGTATATGTATTAGAGTGAATACTAAAAGGAGAGAGAAAAATTAATTTGATTTTTAAGTGTGTTAATGTCATTATAAATTTCAATAGATTATGTTTATGTATTAGAGTGTGTTATCACATATAGTTGTCAAAAGGTCGTAGGACAACCAAGTCTGTGGTCTTCACAGATATCATCCTTGAGCACAAAGCGCAACATTCATAACAATCCATTTCGGGCTTGAATCACCAACAAGAAGACATGCTCGATTTCCAACAACAAATATCCCATGAATAGTTCATATCAGTAGCTCTCGAGAAATCAGGATTTCAAAGTAGCGTGAGGATTAGTAACTAGATAGAGGAGCCAAAGTCCCGAAGTAAATCTGAGCCATTGAACGCTGAGGACATGCATCAATAGATCTCATACTTTAGAATATTTACTTCAGAGGATTGCACGAGCAAGAAGAAAAAAACTCTCGAAGCCTGAACTCCTGAAGTAAATCTCAATCATCCAAATCTAGAGGACACATGGAGGAAGATCACTCACTTCAGAAGATTTACTTCGGGATATTGTAAGAGCTGTGTGTTGAAAATTCACGAAGAGACGAAGAATGAACTCCCAAAATAATTGTGGATCGTTGATCTCAAACCAACAAGGACCATTGATCTTGGAAGCAACCCCAAAGTCCTAAAGGTCCCGAAGTAAATCTCAGTCATCCAAAATAAAAGGCCATGTGTCACCAGATCTCTCACTTCAAGAATTTGACACTTCGGAGAATTGCGTGAGTGAGTAGGAGAGAAAGGCCCGAAGCCCGAACTCCCAAAGTAAATCTCGGTCATCCAAATCAAAATTCCACGCATCACCATATCTCTCACTTCGGGAATTCGACACTTTGGAGAATTGCACGAGTAAGCAAGAGAAAAAGGCCCTAAGCCCGAACTCCTGAAGTAACTCTCGGTTGTCCAAATCAAGAGGCCATGCGTCACCAGATCTCACTTTGAGAATTCAACACTTCGAAGGATTGAAAGAGATATACATTGGAAAGGCTTGAAGCCCGAACTCCTGAAGTAATTATGAGCCATGGATATTTAACACTCCACTATCCAATCTATGTCTCCATGACGCATCATTGCCTCCATGCTGTGGGATGATACAATCTTGGATAGATACTGGTGAATTTCCCGTAAAACTACCTTTTTTCCATCTGGTCCTTTGAATTCCATTTTCATGGCCCTTTGATTAGTCATGTATTTTCCAAGGGAGTACAACCACTGAACCTCGAGTACCACATTAGTATCTGGCACATCCACCACAAAGAAGTCATCTGTCAACGTATAATTCCCCATGGTTATTTTCAACTTGGGAATCCATCTAATACATTCCATTTGATGGCCATCGAGTATGATCACTATGAAACCATCAAATTCCTCTATTGGGATCCCTTGCCTCTCCACCATGGCTGCATCTATAAAATTGTGGGATGCCCCACTTTCAATCAACATTGTAACCTTGTTCCCTTGTAGGACTCCTCTGACTCTGAATGTTTGGTACCTCGGAAGTCCTGACATGGATGCCATAACAAGGCCTTTATCCCTAGCCTATGATGTCCCCTCACATGATGCATGGTGTCCCTGTTCTTGTTCCATCCCCTCATCCTATGTATCACTGTCACTGTCAGAATAGACCTTGATGTAGTAGGCCTTGCCCATTGTGTCCTTCCCTGCACACATGTGTCCTGGAACACAAGGATCTTGACAATAGAAACATAGCTTCTTATTCCTCATATCCCTTCTGGTATCCTCATCCAATCTCAGTTTTCCTACCCAATATTTTTGAAATGGTTTGACTTGCATGTTATTCTGGGGGAAGTTGGGTTTAAGAGGGAACCTACTCTTAGGAACAACATCCTTCATGTCCCCAGCTCTGTTGACTACATGTTGTAGGGTGGCTAGCTTATAATCCTTGACCCAACCATGTAAGGGTTCCAATAACCCCTCAACAAACAACATCACCAGACGTGCCTCATATATCTCTACCACCACCATTGCTAATCTTTGGAACTCAGAGATAAATTCCTTAGGGATACCTGTCTATTTGAGTTGAGCCATCTCTGGAAAATGAATGTCCGAGTCTTTCCTGTCAAACCTATCGATGATCCTCTATGTGAAGTTGAGGTATGATGTGATTCCTAGATGACACAATGCCACTAAACCATGGTACCACCACTCATGGGCCTCGTCATCCAGGTGTAGAGTAGCCAATTTAATGGCCTCTATCTCTATCATCTGTTGTACCTAGAAATATGTGTCCATCTTATGTACCCAATTCCTTGAAGAACATTTTCAGGACCCGTCGAAGTTGGGAATGGTCACTTTCCCCAGTGTCTTTCGAAGCCCATGGTTGGGTGTCCTTTTTTCCCCTCTTGGTTGATTCTTCTACTTAAGATGAAAAACGTCAGTGAAGGAAATAGCTTCCTGAATTTCCCAACCTCCTGTACTCCTCCAAATAGGTCAAGTAAGAGTCATCATGCTCTATTGGCCCCTTCGGTGAAACCTCGCCACTCAAGAATTGTGGCATGGTGGGTCTGGGTGTATTGGTGTATAAGTGAGGGTGGATTTGCATGGTAGTGCGAGAATGAGTCCCTTCCCCATTGTTAGAGCTCCTTTCACCATTATGATTTTTTTTAGGTTTCCCTTCTATGGTGTTAAGTGCTAGCTTCCCCAATAGGTCCATCATCATATTTTGGCCCTTGGCCAAGTCGTACATCATATGGAAGAGGCTGCCAATTCGTGGATATTCTTCTTCCCCCATGTAATCCTTCCCTTTACCTTCTTCACCCAACACCCCTTCTTCTCTATGCCCTTGAGGAGGTTATTGAGATATGTACCTATGCCTCATGTATGTGAAGTTTTTGTCGTCTCCCCTTATCATAAAAATTATTCAATGATGCCCTCAAACCCCACAATTGTCGAGGAAAGTGCTCAGAGACCACTGTAAAATCCCTTCTTTAATTTTTGTATAATTTGTTTTTTGTTGTTTTTGTTTGAATTTCACTTGAAACAAATAGCAGGAAGTTGAATGTTGGTTCACAATTTCGATAGAATGCTTTTGACAAATAGTTTGACTGTAATTACCACCAGGATAATACTTGCCAATTCCTCTAGAATCATTTAAAGGACACACTTTATTTCGAAGGCACAACCTTATATAAATTTATTACAACGAAATTATAAAGGACATCAAGCTAATTAATATGCTAGAATATATGTGTAACTAGGACAACAATCAAGCAACAATGTATTAACTCAGAAAAAATGATGAACTTGGTTGAACTCTCTTATGGGTTTGTTGATTGGTAATTTATGGATTGACTAACCTTGCAGATAGCTTCACATCTAGCCATAGAACACTCCCCAAAACATCAACAAGGAGTTTGGGCATTAGGTCATTCCTTTACAAGCCCAACGAACTTCCCCCAATCCACACACAACCTTTAAAAATACCTAGCATGCTAAGAAGAATTATGCAGGGTTATCATTGTATGGAGTGATGTGCCTCACTCAGAAAATGGATAATCTTTGGATGAAATAGACCCTGACAGCAATAATGAGTTACTTAGGAAGAACATTCTTCAATCTGGGCGCTACTTCAAGCAGAACTTGTACCTCAAGAATCTGGGTATCATTCCTCCTCCTTGTGACAGTCTCATACACCAAGGAATCTCCCTGTAGTTGTTTCTCGACCTCTCCTTCATAAATAACAAGTGTAACACCAAAGAACTAAGCTTAGGAACCAATAAATCAATCCTGTAGTATTTCAACCACCACACACAAAGTCTCGAAGCAAACTCCTCATATCGATTTCTGCAAATGATACTCTTTTAGAAATGCAGTTCAGTGACGAGATCTAGAGTGATCTAGTCCTAAAATATGACTAGGGTGTATCATTTCAACACCGAAAACAGAGAAAATTCCAAGGGTTTGTAAAACCCTAAACTCTCTTCTCAAGAGCTCTCAAATCGATTTTCTCAAAAATCTAAAATGCCAGAACGAGAGGAAATTACTCCTTTTTCCCTTTTATGTTCACTTGAGCCTTTTTCCCGCTCCTTTATTATTTAAATGAAATAAAAGCCACTTTAGTGGGTTTCTCACTTTAGAATTTTAAAGTGACTTTTTAATCATCCTAGGACCCTTGTCCCCTCTTTCCCACTTTTACTTTATAATGTTCTCCTAGGAGAAATATGTCCCCTAGTTCACTTTTCTGCCTTAGCCCACGGGAACTTAATTAGGCTAGAAGAATTATCCCCTTACAACTCTTAAGCAGATGGGGACATCACACAGTTTGATTCCTGATGCATCCTGACTGATCTCAATTCCAAGGAATTCATGTAGTGGACCCATGTCTTTCATCAAAAACCTATCATGTAGAATCCTCTTGATTGCAGCAATCATCGAAGTTGAGCAACCAGTGATCAACAAACCATGAACATGCATAACTAAGAGTAGAATTGAATCAACCGTACTGAGCATGTAGACATTCAGGTCTTATTTACAACGTACAAATTTATGTGACAACAGGTAGGATTCCATCTTGGCATACCATGCCATCAGAGCCAACTTAAGGCCATAAAGAGATTTCTTTAGTTGATATACCAATGATGAATCTTGCATAAATCCCTGGGGCTTCTCTATATATATTTCCTCAGAGAGATCATCATGAAGAGATGAATTCTTTATGTCCATATGATGGACTTCCCATCCCTTGGCAGCCGCAATTGCAAGTTCCAAACATATGGAAACCATCTTCTCTAGTGGAGTGAAGGTCTCATCATAGTCAATGCCATGCACCTGCTGAAAGCCTTTGGAAACAAGCCTAGATTTGAATCTTCTAATCTCTCCATCCGCTGCACTCTTGGTCCTATAGACACATCCACACCTCACAAGTTTCCTTCGAAAAGGAAATGGAACCAAATCCCAAGTCTTTTTCTTGAGGAGGGAGTTGTACTCCTCCTACATGGTGGATTCTCAAAAGGGATTTCCAACAACCTCACAATAATACTGTGAATCTGAATGTTGAACCAAGAAAATATGCATGGAGGGAAATGGTTCAGTGGCAGTGAGTGAAATAGGAGACTCCTCAAAATTAGATCGAGTCCTCCTAGTATCAGCTGGATCACCAACAATATCCCCTGCATCCTGAAGAGTAGTATGGGCCCACTTGGGCCACTCCTCTGGCTCTGCATCTGCATATGGATGCAATGAATTTGCATCTAACTATACTGACTATGTATCTGAATCATATGAATCCTTTGAATTAGAACTCTCTTATGAAGAAGAGTTGACATGTGCATGTTCATCATCTCGGATAGGTGGAAGAATGAAGGTGTCTTCATGCAGTTGTTGAGGTACATGTGAGACACTTTCCTCGAATTGGAAACTACGCTCAATGATGAGTCCGTCTGAGGAAATATCAATACATTTGTATCCCTTCACACCGTCGGGGTGTCCAAAAAAGATACAAACAATGATCTATGGATCAAGTGTCTTCCTCTTTTCAGAGGGAGTCCAAGCCCATCCACGTGAACCGAAAATACAAAAGTACGCCACTTCCAGTTTGAGTTCGCTCCAATCCTCATAGGGGGTCCTATCCTTGACAGATATATGGGGAGATTTTTTTTAGATGTATGTTTCACAATTAAGTGCTTCGTCCCATAGTCTTTGTGGTAGTGAATTTTCATGTAGTATGCAATATTCCATCTCTTTTAGAAATATTTTTTTCCACTCAATAAATCTGTTTTGTTGCAGAGTATAGGGAACTGTGTGTTGCAACTGAATCCCCGCCTCATGAAAAAGATTATGAATCTCATGATTGACATACTCTCCCCCATTATTAGTTTGGAGGATTTTGACTTTATTTCTAGACTCTGTCTCAACAAGGGCTTTGAAATCTTTGAGGTGTTGAAAGACCTCAGATTTTTTCCTGAGAAAGTAAATCCATGTGAAACGTGAGAAATCGTCAACAAAAATGAGAACATACATTGCTTTTCTGATTGATATATGTGAAAAAGGTCCCATGAGGTCACTATGGATCAGATCGAAAGGATAGGAAGCTCTCTGAGCCTTCCTTTATTGAATTTCTCTTGAGGTAGTTTTCCAAGAACACATCCCTCACAGATTCCTTTGGAGAAATGGATGTACGGTAGACCATCAACCAATATTTTCTTGCTAAATTGTTGCATATATATGAAATTCAAATTCCTAAACCTTTCATGCTATATCCTAATGCTTTCATCAACATGGGTAAGCAGTAAAGCATAATCTAGTTCAATAAATTCAAAAAATGTATACAACCTAGATTGATGATTTACCTCATCGGTAGAAACCCTGGAATTGGTTTGCATGTCATACATGTCAAATGTATTAGGTGTAAATATGAATTTATTTCCAATGTAAAAATTCATCATCCGATACATGGAGATAAGATTGATCGAAGGTTTGGGAATGTGCATCACATTCTTGAAGCTTCCGTTGGTGAGTTCAATCCTTCCTTTGTCAGTGACCTTGAATGGAGAGTTGTCCCCCATCAGAATAGGAGTACCTTTGCATGCATCCAATGAATAATAGACTAATTTTGTGGAATCCATGTGACTTGAATCTACAATCCAGGCATCGAGATAGGAGTTGATGGCAATCAAGGCATGGCTAGATTTGCCTTTCTTGGGATTTTGTTATTCTGGCTTCTTCTTCTTGGCACCCTCGAGGATGTGATATCCAAGGCTGTTTTGATGAATTATTTGAGTCATTAGATCTATTTGTTTCTACATGCATGCAGATTCTGGATGGAATCCTTTATGGAAGTATGTGTATTTCTCCCCCTTTCTTCCCTTTCCACCTTTGGATTTGGATGCATCGGTGAAGGGTTTTGAGTACCCTTCCTTATTCGAATTAGCATGAGATTTCATTTTGTATTTATCTTTATATTTATGATATTGATGGCTTCCATCTTTCATAGTAAGTTATCCAGGTGGATATCAGTGGCCACCCACCTATCCCACTGGCTCAAAAAATAGTTTTCCACCTTAGCAGTTTTTCGGGTTTCAAACTTTTAGGGCCATTTTGAGGCCCTAAACGACTTTTTTGGGGGATTTGGGGCTATCGTGCACCTAAAACAGATATCGTATGCAAAATTTATGACCCCGGGAAGTTTATGTACTAACTTACCCAAATAGGGCCCACATGACTTTTGGCGCTTCATCTCCTAGGGTTAGGTTTTTGGATCTGTAGGTTTTTTTACATTCTTGTTTATTGTAAAATGCCTTGAGAGCCTCACTATAATTATTTTCTTGAAAATAAGCGCATCAGTGACATCTCTTCTCAAAGATAAACCTCCACCATTCCAACAATCTTGTTTTTCACTACATTTTAAAGTTTTAGCTTATTTCCTTATTGAATACAAAACCGGTTTTACTGCATCTCTGTTATTTTGTGTTAAACATATTTTAATAATATGTATTCATTTCATTCTTCTCATAAAATATGGATCAGTAATTGCATGTTCCTTTGGGCCTTTGATTTTTCCCATGCTGATGAGTTTGATTTTCTCTTATGTCAAGGATTCGATAAATTCCTCAAGAGAAGGCATCTTCTAGGTGGCTTCAGAGGCAAATTTGACTGAATGGAATGTGGATACGAACATAGAGAATTTAGGACCAAATTTGGAGACAATGGTTAGAACCATTTGTTTCTCCTCCTTAGATTTATCAACCCCGCAATCTTTGAGTTGCGACAATAAATCCTTGTATTTTGTAAATAAATATTGGAGATTGTTGAAGCTTTTTGGATCTAATGTGAGAAATTCCACCTCAAGCATGTGGCCCATCATATCATCCTATTTTCTAAATATCCCTTCCATGGTTTCCCAAGATTCATTGGGGTTTTTACAAGAAGATATGTGAAAAAGGAGATCGAGAGAAATGAGATTGCAAATTGTTCCAAATGCTTCATCCATTCGATTTAGATACTTGGATTTTTCTATGGCTGATGTTGGTTCTTTATTTGTACTCACGGTTAACCTATACAATCCTCTTGTTTGGATATGCATTATTATTCTCTCCTTCCATGCAAAGTAATTTTAAGGTGTAAGAATGAATTCTTTTGGGAATTCCATTTTTCTGATGTCTTCAATCTATGGTACCTGCAAAAATAATTTGGTGTAGATTTTTCTTAGCAGTCCATCAGCTCTGATACCATGTAAATTTTTTGAATCTACATAGAATAGATCTAGCTAGAAAATACCACACACATTTGCAGAGAGAAATTGATAAAGAATAAGCAAGAGATAAAGAATGGAAGAATTCTCATTAACCGTAATGAATAATGAATAATTTACACATGATATACTCTGTATAACTCAACCAATGTGAACTGGAGGAGAAGCCAATGCATCGTAGTGGTAGTATAGAGTGATATGGACACACACCAATAGTTATGGGAGTAAAATTCCACCTAGTCTAGTCTCTCAGGAAGTTATGGGAGTGAAATGCCACCTAGTTGAGTTAACTAGTCTACGAGTCTTCAGTTAACTGACTGAAATAGAGTGTAGTGAGGAGGATATCAAGGAATCATGGGTAATGTTCTAGTATGGTGATGATACCAAGGATAATGCACATTAGTTGGTGATGATATGAATGTTTCATCGTGACAAAACCAATGCAACATCTAGACTCCACTCAATTAGTCAAAGTGAAGTGAAAACTAAAGAGGATGTTCTCCCTACAGGAATGTTCTTCCTAAAATATAGGAGACTAGATAATGACTAATAAAAAAGGAAAAACATTAGGAAAAACAAATCCTAGGTGTGTGTGAAGTAACTCCAACACATCATTCATAAACTTTAAGTAAAGGTTAGAGTCATATTTACTCTTGGTAAATCCAAAGCTCATCAGGAAACTATCAATTCTGCCATACCAAGCTCTCGGAGCTTGCTTCAATCTATACAGAGCTTTCTTCAATATACAAATATGATTATTTTTGTCTTCAACTTCAAACCCTTGTGGTTGCTCTATATACGCTTCTTCTTCAATAACACCATTCAGGAAGGTTGTTTTCACATCCATCTGGTGTAACTTCCATTTCATCTTAGCTACAAGAGATATGATGGTTCTGATAGAAGTGTATCTTTCTACGGGAGAAAATGTCTCTTCATAATCAATGCCTTCCTTTTGAGAAAATCCACAAGCTAAAAATATTGCTTTATGTTTTTCAGTACTTTAGTCTGCAACATGTTTTATCTTGTATATCCATTTGGAAGATATCACATCTTTGTTCTTTGGTCTTGGAATTATTTCCCATACATCATTATTTATAATAGATTGGTATTCTTCCGTCATGGAATCCACCCATTATTTATTCTAAATGGATTCTTCAAAGCAAGTAGGCTCCTTCTCTATGAGATCACATATCAAGGCCATATAACTAGAGAATGGCTTAGGTTTCTTTCTTTGTCTCATGGTTCCTTATGGGGCACCATACTTCTCTCCATCTTGAATAAGTTCCCTTTCCCGAGATGGATTTCTATTGTGAGAGATATTCATTTGGGGAGGTTCTTGATATCATATCATATCATGATCTTCTAGAATCTCATCATCAAGGGAAACTGTAACTTCCTTCACTAGTTTTGCAACTCTAGGAGCTACAGGTTCTTCTTCATATACTTCATCAAGATGGCACTTTTTTGATCTCTTGAGTGTTTCATATTCATCAAAGTTTACATCTTTGTTGATCTCAATATGATGGTAATATGGTATGTAGATTCTGAAGTCCTTAAAGACCTCACAGTATCCAACAAATATTCCCTTCTTTCCTGATGGGTCTAGCTTAGTTCTCTTTTCTTTCAGAATGTGTACAAACACTAGAAAAAAAATGGTTTGAGATGTCTTACTTTTGGCTTCTTTCAGGAGAACATTTCTTTGGGAGTTTTGAATCCAAGTGCACTATGGGATAATATGTTTTGGACATAGATTGTTGTTCTTTTTTCTTCATCCCATAAGTGCATTGGAATATCTTGATCATGGATCATGGTCTTCACTGCTTCCATGATTGTTCTGTTCTTTCTTTCTACTACACCATTTTGTTGAGGATTATAGGGAGCGACGACCTCCCTCTTAATCCCAACATCTCTGCAAAACTTTGCCAATTCGTTTGAGGTGTATTATCCTCCATTATCTAACCTGAGTATCTTGATTTTCTTTCTGGAGATATTTTCTAGAAAGGATTTGAATTCCTTGAAATTTCTGAGTACTTCATATTTTTATTTCAATAAATAAACCCAATTATTGCGAGAGTAATCATCAATAAATGACACATAGTATACATACCCACTTAGAGAGATAGATTTCATTGAACCACATACATCTAAGTGGATGAGCTCCAAGGTTCCTTCTTCTTTACTATCACTCTTCGGGAAAGGATTCTTTATGTTCTTTCCTTGTAAAAATCCCTTGCATACACCTTCATGGTCAAACTTGAATTCTGGTAAACCTGTAACTACTTTGTTTACATATGGTAAGGCTTTGTAGTTGATGTGAACTAGTATTTTATGCCAAATTTCACATGGACTCTTAGTTGAGTGAGTCAAGGTTGATTGACCTTTTAACTTATACAAGCCACCTTCTTTTGTTCCAATAACAATTGCATCTTCTATGGTTTTTCCTTTAGGCCACATAAGAACTCCACCATCTATGAATACAACCCTGCAACCTTTCTTATCTAAATATGATATAGAAATTAATTTCTTTTTCAAACCTAATACATAGAGTGTGTCCCTCATCTTCATCGAAGTTCTTGAATCCATTTTGCAAGTTGATTATTCCATTCCTTTGATAGGGTATTGATATTCATCTCCAAGTGAGACTTTCTGGGGAAATTTATTTTCTGAAAGGGTAGAAAGAATGTCTCTATGACCTATCATGTGCTTAGAAGCACCACTATCTATGAGCCAAGTATCCTAACCAAGTATCAAATATCTTGAGAGGTAAGAAAATAAATCATAATCTTCAATATTTTCTTTAGTCATCTTTCCAGGTGGCTCATCATCTTCAACTACATGGGCATGATGTCTTTTGTTATTTCTCTTTTTGTATTCTTCCCTTATGGAAGGAAAATTCTTAGCAATGTGTCCCATCTTATCACAATGATAACATTGATAAGAGGAGAAATATTTTTCTCTTCTTTACCCCTTCTGAAATTTCTAGACTCTCCTTGGAGGGTGAGATACTTTATAGAAGTGGATGAATCTCTTTGGGAAGTAAGATTACTTATGAAGATAGGTCTTCTTTTTGAAATGAGACCTTTTATTTGCTCCTTTAGCATGAGAATCTAGGGCTTGGTCTTCATCTCTTAATAGTACTACTTCTCGGTTGGATAATCTTGCTTCCTCTTGAACACATTCTTCAAATAAAGTGTCAAAGTGGACTTTCTCTTTTCTTGCACAGATAGTTTGGATGAAGGCATCCCAAGGTCTTGTGAGACCATTAAGATCTATCATTATAATTTCATATTCATATAGGTTGTCTCCAATTTCTTCTAATTGTTCCTTGAATTGAGAACGTAGATGATTTTAGGAGCTAAATTTCACAAATGCACTCATTTTCCATGGTTTTCCCCCAAAACAGATTTGCTAATTTCCATTTTTTCTAAAATCGATTTGCCCAAATTCCATAGAATAAAATTATTTTACCTTAAAAATCGCCAAACATTTATAGAAACTATATAAAGTCCTTAGAAATTTGAATATTTTTACAAAAGTATCGCCAATCATTTTACATTTTGCATATTAAGGACTAGTAAGATTAGCCCAGGTTTCTACATTTTAATATGAATTTCCATCCTTAAAATTATCCCTGATTGAGAAACCCTAGATAAAGAGTCATGGATTGTTTCTCCCTTCTGCATCTTTGTACTCTTGAGTTGGGTTCTCAAGTTCATCTTCCAATTGATGTTCTTTCCTTCGTACATTATGGTTAGGGCATCAAACATTTATTTTGTATTATTCTTCGAAGAAACTTGAGGGATCAAGTGATCTTTAATAGAGTCTATAATTATCCTTTTGACCCTACCCATATCCTTCTTGTAATTTTCTTTTCTTGCCTCTTCTTCAGGTTCTGGTACATTTTATTTTATGAATTTTTCTAGGTCATTCTCTTCAAGAATGAGTCTAATTATGTACTCCGAGGCATGAAAGTTTTCCACACCTTCTAACTTGTCAACAAGCTTAGTGCTTGCAAACATATTATCTTGAAGCTAGAAAAATGACGAAAAAATGAAACTTCTTAGAAACTGAATTTGACCTTACCAAGAGATGCACTTGGTTGAGGCGAGTAATATGGAGCTATTATATTTCAAAATTTTCAAGTTTTACCCTTCGAAACTTGACCTGCGGAAATATGGACTCGTACTTCTAGTACTAGTTCTGGTTTCCTAGTTTTTTTGATTTTTGGTACCAATCAAAACTAGGTTTTGAATTTCTAGAGGCTTTATCCACTGAAAAAGTGCGCTTAAGCTCCCAATGAGTTTTCTAGGCTAGGGCGCACTTCCCTAGATGGTTCTCTTACAAATATTTCCTTCCAATAAAAGGCTCTAATTTTCTTGTACGACAACAATGACATTTTCGGTTACCTAGTGAAAGGTTCTCTCTTCATTTTAGCTCTGAAACCATGGTAAGTTTTAATGTTTTTTAGAAATAATAGAACAAATATGATCACTGAGAAATACACAATCATAAGGTACACAAAATTTTATCCTGGGAAAATCTCAAGGGGGGAGAAAAAACAACAAAAACTTCCTTAATATAGATTTCCAATACAATGTCAAGAGAAAAGACCAAACCACCAAGAATATCTAACACTAGACATGCACCTCTTTCTTCTCCTTCTTCTAACTGCAACTTCCTTAAAAAAGTGTGCACTACATGAGTGACTTGAGTGAGTGAGTGAATGAGGCACTGTCCTCTCTTATTTATACTAGCTAAGGGGCACTAAGGTTGAGTCTCTTCAACAAGCAGGGTCGACTTCTCCATATAGTGGTTAAAGCCACTTTAATTTTCCCTAGGGGCCGACTTTACAAACAACATCATTTAACCATGGTTTGACCAATCCAAAATAGGGGATTTTCTCATATACAAGTACCGACATGATCAATCCACAAAAGGGGATTTGATCTATATAAAAATAACTCAAGAATAATTATAATATTCTTCGTAGCTACAATATTTCGACAGTGATCCACCCACTACTTTCCAACGGGCGATATTAGGCATTTTTTTCTGATCTAGTTAATGTTAGTGTTGAAATACATATGGATGATTTTA
>ML836531.1:46989-68537 GCA_009831015.1 Picea engelmannii | reverse complement strand
TCAAGTATAGTTTAATTTAGAGGGGACCATAGGGGTCATACTTTTCTATTTGTAATAATAGGGGAAGATGGTATGAGCCTCTTCCATCTCTCACCTATGACTTTAGTATATCTAATTCTTCTAGTACCCTTTATGCCACCATAAATATTTCCAAGTGCTTTAACGATCCTTCTTTTCAACTTCTAAAGTTTCTCCATGTTGGAACTAATTGATTAGGTTCCATATCACAAATACCAAGGTATTTAAACAATTAGATAAAGTAACTATCTAGGGTATCCTATATAGCTCCTTCTCCCCATGTTTCTCCTACCTTAATTGTTAAAATAAGATATCCTCCAAGTATATCATTTTCATCCTTGACCACATCAACTTGTTTAAAGATAAATCTCTCCCCAAATATGGATCATCATATGTCCCATAAAAATTAATAATGGAGAATTATTTCCCAAAATATTTATATTTAAGGTCTACCTTGATAATTGTATATAAGAAGGATATATTAGTAAGATCCAAATATTCAATACAACATGTTAGAATTCCTCATGAACTCCCTTTATAATATAGAGATATAAAGGACCATTTTTTTAAGTATTGTTGACAAAATACCCTCTACTTTATTTCCCTCACACACAATTTCTTTTAGTGGAATGATATCAAGTTTGAATTTGGAAAAACATCTTTTAAGAGATAGGTGTTTGTGGGTTCCCCCTACCCCTCTCACTTTTAGGGATTGAATAATTATATCTTTGACATCCATAAGGTTTTCCCTACTCTAAGGCTCCCCTTATTGTCATTTTGTTTCTTCCTTAACCTCCTTAATTGATTTCTTTGTTCTTTTCAAGGGATATATTATATATAGTTTTAGATCTATTGTTATAGTTTTTCAGTATCCTTAGCCAAGCCTCCTTCAATATCTTATTCTTCCATTTGGGTGTTTTATCTTCTAGATATTAGTATCTAGGATCATTTACCAGATAATATTACATGGAGTATTTCTCAATCCCTTGAGATAAAGAGAATAAAAGAGGTTCATAGGAGAAGCCTTGTTTTCAAATTCTTTCTTAACATAATCTAAGTGAAAAAGTTTTTCAAATTTCATGCTATTAAGGTTTTTTTTTCTAGTTAAATACCCCTCTTCCTATCCCAAAGAAAAAATTGAATATAGATCGAATTTATCCTTTGAATTATTATAATTCAAAAGGAATTGAGATATGGAGTTAGAAATATATTTACTCATCTATTTTCCATTTCCTTGGTGCTTTCTGACTTCAATGTTCCCTTTTCCTGCATCTTATTAGCCTCTAGAGTGATTCCTTCACTTTAATTCTTGGGATCCCTAACTTGCACATCAATTACTTGTATAGTATTGAAACTCGTCTCTTTTTATGAATCCCCTATGGCCTCTTTTGATTTACCAGTGTTTACTTCAACATGTATGAGGTACATAGTATAATCTAACTTGTTTTTTTCCCTCCATACTTTTTTCCTATTAGGGTATGTGTAATGTACGTAGGGAGCATAATATTTGGTACCTAGGGAGGTATCCAAGGGGGATAACTGATGTAATGTAGCTATAATAATGGAATATCCCCACTTGGTCTTTTGAATATTTTTGAATAATTTTCAAGGGAAAAAAGAGGATCTTGACACTAAAATCCATTCTTGTAGATTTCTATGTATAATATGGAGAAACCATTTGTAGTTTTGGATTCCTCTAAAAAAATATGCAATTCCAAAAAACAAAATGTTCAAAACAAAGTCCAAGAAGTGAAGATATCACTAGTTTAAAATCAACCATTTTATAGTTTTTTGGTGGCGATCAAAAGTATTGCAGAGTAGATATATTTTGAAAGAGTTCTTAGATTTTCACTAGTAGCTTAAGAGTGGTTTTGGAATTTCATAATTGTGGCCATAATAGAAATTCCAATTGATATTGAGGTAGTTATGGCTATTTCAAATTTGTCACCTCAAAACCCTAGTTGCACAAAAGAGCTCCATGAACAATAAAATATTTCTTCAAAACCCTAGTTCCATTTTTGGGTTATAACATGGAAGTTGTATTTTATAGGAAAACCTAATGGTTCTCATATTGAAGCATACATAGATTATATTTCCATAACAATGGATATATTTTTTGGAAGTCACTATTCCATGAATTTAATAGAATACATTTCCATGTGGTGGAAGTTTCTTACCTCTGACAAGATAAAGGTACTTTCAAATGAATCATATGGACAAGTATTTTTATATAAGAGGTATTAGGTTATGAAGAAGGATAAAGGGTGTTGTAAACGTTTATTTTGATATGATAACTTCCTAATACATGTTCATGTATGTCTTCAACACGAGTGTGTCTATAAGCCCTAGTAACAATAACAATTTCATTAATTTTGACTTGGATAAAATATTCCAGGTCCCCATAAATAACATCCAAAGTACATAGGTTGAGGGTGAGATTGTTTAGTTTTCTAAATATTTTAAGATTACTATGGATAAATATGTTTTACATTCATTTTAAAATTGAATGATCACCATAACTACACTATTATTATTATAATGGCCCCTTCAACCTCCCATTACATTGCTAGGGAGGATCCCAACAATATGGAGAGTGCTTCCAAACATGGCCAATTTCTTGGTATCTTGATTTGAAGGGAATTTTCTAGTAGTCAAGGACTTACACAAAATGTGATTTACCCTATATTATTTCCGAATATTCTAGTAACCCTTAGGTCAATTTAAACCAAAATTTTATTACTCTTCTAACAATTTTTGTATGGAACCATTATTCTAGACCTATGCATTTTTCTATTCCATCTCCTAATAGTTTTGGGATTTTCTCATTCCACATTTCCATTAGAAATCCTAGGAATTTGACCCAAATAGGCTAGTAGTACATTGGCTCTTTCCTATGATTAAAATTACTTGGTTTCCACCTTTAAATGTCTAGAAATGAAGGGCCCCAAAGCCATTTCTAGATAATATCTTGTCCATGTGTGATTCCAACTAGAATTGAAAAGAAATCCAACCCCTTATAAGTTATTAATGTATGTTATTTTGGCATGTAGCTTAGATCATTTAACCAATTCTGCTCCATCGACCATTTATACCTCCTTCTGAAACTATTTGTGTCATGAAAGGACCAGTATTGGTAGTTCTCATTTTGTCCATAATGTCCTCTAAGACCACATCTTCTACCACAATCATGCAGACCCTTTCCTTGGATTTTCTCACACACTTCCTCTTGAAGTTAGAATTTACTTGAAAAGGATTTTGGACTGGAATTGGCACATGAAAATCCTAAAATTCCTTGGCCAATTCCTCCCATGTTAGAGAACTAAACCCTATAACAACATTTTCTTCCACTTCCCTTAACTTTTAGACATCATCTTCTTCTTCCCTCTGTAGAAATGCATATTTTTGTGCATGAACTTTCAATGGGGTGGAACTTTCATCTTGACCTATGTTGTTAGTATTCCAAATTTGTTGAAATTCATTGACCTCATAAGGTGTTTGTACCAGTGTACTTCAATTCCTTTCCTAATTTATGACTAGTAAGTCTACATCTAACAAGTCATTACCCTTAGACTTAGCTTTTCCCTACACTAAATTTAGTGGTTATTCTATTTAGAAATACCTGCTAAAATCCTGATATCCTTTCCATTCTCTACAAGTTCATCTCTTGTTAGGAAGATTGTCCTTTGTAATTCTTCCCATTCTTATTCAAAGTAATCTACTATGTCTTCTTCCATCCTTACTAAAAAATTACACACACACATAAACACACAATAATTAATTAATATTTTTAGTCATTATACATTTTGTGTGTGTGTGTGTAAGAGAAAGTATTAAGGTTTTCAAGGTTCCAAGGTGGTTGTTATGATCCAAAATCCCAAAATAACATAAGAAACCAGAAATACACACCATGTATCCAATGTGAACATGGATAACAACTCCAATAAAGATAAGAGAGATAAGTTACACAATAACTCAATAAAGAATAGGAGAACCTCCTCCAAATACCCAAATACATTCATACATCCAATTCCACATCTCTTCAATAATGACTACATGATATCTATATATATCTATTCACACATTGGACACGTGGCCCCTTTATTATTATTCCGACCCTATTACATATACATTTACACATTACATGTACATTTAACCCCATATATACCCCCCTTAGGGTCATATCACAATACCCTCCAAAATATTCATGGAACATGGAATCACAAAACCATTAGTCATCAAGATATTATCAGAGACCAACATCTACTACAAATTGGAGAAGCTTCAACAACTCCAATAAAGATAATAGATATAAGTTACACAATAACTCAAAGAATAGGAGAACCTCCTCCAAATACCCAAATACATTCATACATCAAATTCCACATCTCTTCATTAATGATTACATGATCTCTATATATACCTATTCACACATTACAAATGTGGCTCCTTTATTATTATGCCAACCCTATTACATATACATTTAACCCCATATATGCTCGCCCTTGGGGTTATATCATATACGTTTAACCTCGTATATCTCCCCCTTATGGTCATATCAGTGGTTGTGAATGAAATCTTAGTTTCAAACTCAGGTTCCATTGATAACAAAGTTTTTTCTAAGGTTTTGGAGTTAGAGCACCCTTGATATATGTATTTTTCACCATCCCACATGAGCTTCTACTTGAAAAATATGCACAAACCTAGAACCCATTACAAATAATGTCAAAGGGGTGGTCAACGTGAATGTTACTAAGGTTACCAATGATAGGACATGATAAGTTAAAGGTTGAACCTCAACATTTGGTGGATATAGTCTTTGAGTTAGGTGGTAGTAGAGCCAAGATAAGATTTTCTACAAAAAATATACACCAGAAATAAGAAGCAATTATATTTTGAAAAAAGTTGGTCATAAGTAAGTTTTAGAATCCAAATAATTTGGGGAAGGATACGTCCATAGGACTATATCAAGCTAAGTCTATAATGGACCATAAAGGATTAGAAAGTGGTGAGGGATTGGTGGATTTGGAGGTTCATCTAATGAAGAAAAAACACATGTGTGTGAATAGGAGGAAGGATAGGGTCAACTTTTACTTGAAAATGGTATAAATATGAATCAAATTCTTTATATGTAGGAGTGAGCGATGGTTGGGAAGTTATTTTTGGAGGTACATCTCTGAGAAAAATTTGAGTGAATGGATTAGCTAGGTTTGGGACAAAATCTCAGGTCTTACACTAGTTTTTTTATATGATATCTTAAGGATGGCTTGCTTTCATTTTTCATTTTGGAGAAGAAGCTAAAAAATTAAAGAAGGGTCAGTGGTTCTGGGGTCTAATGATGATTTTGGCTAAAGGGTGGTCATTATGTTTCAATTTGTGGTTTGAGATGATGTTAACGCAACTAATATGGTTTAAATTTCTATCATTTCCCTTAGAATTCAATTTTGAGAAGGAATTGAAGGATATTAGTAACAACATTAGAGGGTTTCTATGGTTCAATGAATATACTCAATAATCGATGAAAAGATATGCTACCAAGATTCTGGTGAGGATGGACTTCGGGGAAGTATTTTTGGATTTGGTGGAGATATAGGTGGGAACATGAATTATTTTCAAACTCTATATTATTTAATAATTCCATTTATATGTGACTATTTTCATTAGTACATGCATAAAAAGGTTGAATCCCACTTAATTATCTAAATGAGGACAAATAAAAAATTTTAATAGAAAAAAATTAAGAGTGAGAGTGCAGACATAAGTAGGGGGTTGTTGTGATTGATGGACAAGGGGTAGTACCATTGAATATATTTTAAACTCATAGCTATTAAGGATTTGAAAGGGATCATGAGGAACATTAGCATGCATTATTGGGAAATAAGTAAAATATAAGTGGTTTGATTGCACAACTCATATGAAATAAATTCATTTAACTACATTGTGAAGATTGTATTTGGAGCATGAAGAACTATAAAGAATGGAAGAACTTTTGAAATTTATAAGTTTGTTTCTAACCTTGAAACTGCATAGTGTTTATGTCAGACAATTGGATTAGGTTGATGGAAAATTGATTTGGATTGTTGGTTGTAATTGATGTCAACCCTTGGAGAGAAATATTGCATATTGATTTCAACCCTTAGTGATTAATGTCAACCCTTAGAGAATTCCGGTAGCACAAAAACATGGGTAAGGGACCGATTTTGTTTGAGGTATAAAGGCATGAAGATCGGTGAATATACAAGTAAGACTATTCTATATGGATAGTACATGTCATGCCATTTCTGATGATATGTGGAATGTCAGATAACTCCTCACTGTTAGAGATTTAGGGACATGCAAAGTTGGACAATCGTCATGAGTTATCTAGAAGTCCTAAAAGGTCAAAGAAGTCAATTATTCTAAAAGCTCCTAGAAGAAATGTACTAGTCAGATAGATGATAACTAGGTGTAAATCATGGGTATGGTTATTTCATTAACAAAATAATTAAAAATAAATTAGTTGCAACAAGAGGTTGTGAATAAAGATAAATTATTTAAATAATAAAGTAGTCAAAGTGGTTGCAAAGAGATTATTTAAATAATAAAATGGGTGCAACAAGAATTGGTGAGTTTACTATTTATGGATAATTCAAATTGGTTGCAAGATAAATTATTTAAATAATAAATTTATTTTCAACTAGATGTGGAGAACTTACTATTTGTGGATAAGGTAGTTATAAGTCGACAAGTGGATATAGGTGGGTTAGCCCCAAAAAGAGGGAAGTAGGGTTAAGTTGGCTAGAAGGTAACCCCTTGAGGAAGCCACATGAAAGTATAAATAAGAGAGTAAGGCTCTCCTATTGGCACCTATTGAATATTATTGAATATCTATATTGTGAAAGGCTTATTGCAGGTACACATTGATACATCAAGTTATGCAATATTGAGGAAGTGAAAGAGGATCGATGACAAAAGTTCCATAGTTTTAGAAATACTGAAAAAACCCTGGTTTCTGATATGTACACGGGCTAACAATATAATAGGGTGCGTACATATGCGGGATAAAAATATAATAGGGTGTGTACATACGCGAGATGATAGTATAATAGGGTGCATACATGAGGGTAAAGCCATAAAAACTCGAGAAGATAAAGATGTCAGGTCTCTAGATTATGAAAGAAAGATACCGTGAAGGTTTACATTGATAAGGTACATCGAATGTATCCACTAGTTCAAAAGGTATGTGTGAGTGGGGAAAATCCCCCTATTACTATATTGGGTCAAAGTATAGGCAAAACATTAATCTCTCTTAAAAGACAATCCTATTTCTAAACTACCAAAAACAATCTGACCTTAAAATATAAGAGAAAGAAAATAGGGTGTACCTTAGGTCCTTTCGGCTCGTGTATACCTCCTTCTCCTTTGTAGTTTTGTGGACTGCTAGTATCCTCCCAAAGTTGACCTGCAAATAATTTAGACAACAAATCTACAAGATATTCTATCTCTACTTATCAGTGTTATGGTTTAGATACAAATGTGAATGCATTAATAAAATAAGCACAAAAACACAATATTTCAGACAAAAACATAATTCTTTTATTCAGATGTGAAGATTACAAAAAGTTACAACCTTCTTGTCGGCAAACACTACACAAACTTGGTCTGGGATCGTCTTACTACTTCTCCAAGTGCATAATTCTCGTAATACCTCTCACAATCAACTGATCTCTCTAGGAAGTAGGGAAGGGATTGTATAGGGAGAGGGATGGAGGGGGAATGTTGAGGCCAAATCTCAGAAAGGGATGCAAATATTGGGCTAAAAGGGGAAGGGATTTTAGAAGAGTTTCTCTGTTCTAATGCTTGATGTTGGAATGGGACCCCAAAACCTCCTTTTATATGACCAAAGGATAGTTATTTGGTTTGGGGACGAGCTACAATGGGTGAATTGGTTGGGAAACCCTCGATAGCCCATAAAATCCACTGAATTATTTGTAACTTTTGGAGGTAAACACGGGCTATTTAGTATGCAACTAGCATATGTACGTAGGTTTTCTAGTATGAAGATAGCATATGTACACAGGAAATAGTGCAGCAGGTCGCATACATACTCCAAAAAATGGTTTTTTAAAGAGAGATCCTTAGCAGTAATTTGGCAAATTGTGCAAGCAGAAAGGAAAATGCCATGTATGCATAGGTAGGGAATTTTGAGGCTATAAAAAATTCCCCCTAATGTGTGAGGTCAAAAGAGAAAATGATGGCCAAAATATATTACAATATCTTTACCAGTGGGAAGGCACGAAGTTGAGTGAGCCTGGGACTAGAGTTCGGTAGGTCGCTATCTGCAAAACAATAATAATCTCTCTGAGGCAGGCATACCCATGCTCGAGATGAACTAATCATGGCTACCAATCAAGTACACTGTAGATCCATGTCATAGAAATATCTATATAAAGTGTAGCCATGGGCAATACACAATAGATCTACATCTAAAAATCATTTGATGATATTCAAGTACAATATATTATGCATCTTCAAGAAGCATCAACGCATGTTGTTGGAGATGAGGACTTCATAGCTCTAGAAACAACTTCAATATATTCAACAACTTAGGTAGGAGTACAATAGGAGTGTAAGACTCACTACTCTGAGGTCTTTGACATACCGTCAGGGAAAGACTGGAGGATCTCGATCATCAGGAATAAAACTTCATTGATTTTGAATCCGAACTTGACTAGACTCATGGGATGGCTGACTCATGAAATTCAAGAGACAGACTACAGAATGGCCGACTCGGGTTGGATAAAAATTCTCTTGGACAAAAGAAATAAAGATGATCAGACTCAAGAAGCTTAATATTGATATAAGTCTGTGATGCAGGAGGCACCACAAACTCTCCATATGTTTGGAAGAGTAACCAAACGGAGGATGGCACAACTCTATGTAGTGAGAACAACATCCTAAGGTCATACTAGATCCCAATGCTTGGTGAACAAACAAAAGGATGTGCTTAGTCCAGGGGCGACTATCTTACTACCAAAAAAAGAATTTATATATCTCATCCTCTCTTTTTGGAATATTTGATTTTTTTTCCTTTTTCAAATTTTTAACGAGCTTGAAAAAGAATAAAAGAATTATATGTTACAAAGGAAGAATGAGTGTCACGAGAAAGAAAATTGGTTCCAAGCGCATGGAATATACTGATGCTCAAGGAAAGGAGATATGTGCAGGATAATGACACTCAGGGAAAATTCCTCCATGGGTCAAGGTTTTAGATCGCAAGGGAAAAAGTGTTGCAAGGCTTGTGTATAAGGAATGCTTTAAAGGTTCAGTTGAGAGCAACATGGATTCGAAATTAGGCCAAAGACGCAAATATGAGACCCACAATTTGATTAAGCATGACACAACAAGACTTCTTCCATGTGAATTTTTATGAGCCCAGAGAAGGTAAGCTAGGTGAATATTTCATGTTTAGAGAGTTTGAAAAAAATGCTTAAAGAAGACTCCAGGGAGTTTCTTTTTCACAATTAGTCTAGTTGATTTGAAAAAGGGTTAAACTTATACCAAAAAGACATCTCTTCAATACCATTTTAACGAGTGTGATTGAGACAAGATCACTTGCCGATCATTTCAATTTTAAGTTGTCTGAAAAGAGCTTAACTATGGACTCACAACCATTTTCTAGGTTTAGTCTCCTTATCCCAAAAAAGTATAAAATATAACTGAGGAGAACTCTCCCGAAAAGACAAGTCTCTTGAGGCATACCTTTTTTGAAATAATCTATTGGCTAGAAAAAGGGTTAAACTCATATCGAATAGATGTTCTTTTTGGACCAATTTAACGAGTGTGAAAGGAACAAGGTCACTCAATGTTCTTTTCATATTTAGGGAGTCTGAAAAGAGATTAAATATGGACTTCAGAGGGGGGGGGTTCCTTTTTCATAAGTAATCTCCAAGGCCCGAAAAAGAGATAAATCAAAACCAAGGATAATGTTCCTTTTTTCAAAAATTTAGTCCCTCGGGCCTGAAAAAGGGTTAAACTTATGCATGGGAATACTCTTCTAGCAAACCAAAGTTTCTAGAGCATACCTTTATTCGTAAAATTAGTCGTTCGGACCAAAAAATGGGTAAACTATCGCTGGACAGATGTGCCTTCAAATTTGAGTTTGGTGAGTGTGAAGGGAAACAAGATCACTCAAGAATATTTTCAATTTTAGAGAGTCTACAAAGGGCTTAAAGAAGACTCCATGGGGGATACTTTTCTCAAGTAATCCAAACGAGATTGAAACTAATAAATACAGTCTCTTCGGATGTTGCTTTCAAAATTTAAAGCGATCTTGAAAGACCAAAAATCGTGCTCATTAGGGAGTCTCGTGGGTAAGTCCAAGAATGATGATTAGCAAGAAGAATGAGGCTTCAATATGTAATCATGGCGGGACTAACAAGGACTCCCAAGTCTATAGTCAAAACTAACATCATGGAAGCCAAAACACAACAAAGGATATACCTAGGGCATTCATGTAGAGGTAGGCTCTACCACCTAATTATGACACTACTAAAGAAACATAGAAGTTTTAGTGCCGCACTTTGGTCGGATCGATCCTGTGGCAAAGAAGAAAACACAACAATATGTAGAAAGTTGGGAGAGAAAACCTAACCTATATGCAAAAGTTTAAAAAATGGTGTTTACCATGGGACGTTATGAGTGTAACCCATCTCAAAAAATTACCAAACCGAAAGGACAAGTCCATTATAATGACCAAAATATAACTCAAAAGAGAGCTCAAGTAGCCACCAAGCCAGGAAAAGTGAAAAAGGGGACCAAATTAGAGCAAAAAAGGGCCAAAAATGTCTATAAATAAAGGTGGACAACTCATTTTTACCATTGCAATTTGGTAATTAACAAAAGAAGTCAAAAACCCTTTTGATCAAAACGTGAATTTCGGGAGCTACGGTGGACGAAAAACCCTCACACTTGGACCAAGTAAGTACAAATCAACCCCTATTTCTTTTTATCTCATTAATTTTCATTTAATTTTGTATTTAGGAGGGGTGAGCCCTTGAAAAAGGGTCGCGACTACGTGTACGTGGGATTTCCACACTTAGCCTATGTATGTATTCAGGCATAGTAATACTCATCCCGCATACATATGCAATTGTCCTAAAGACAACCTGTGTACACCCTATTCGAAGTTCAAAAATAAATAAGTGAAGACTAGAACCTCTCTGACTTGTGTGTGACAAGATGTATGTTGACTGGAGAGAGAGGGAACATGAGGAGATGGATATCTTGGTCGAGGAGGACCCTATGTCCATCTCTACACTAAAACAATGTGGCTTATGGAAATTTTTCCAGTGTCCATTCATGAGGGAAAAATTGAGGTTACTCAATGCTCTAGTGGAGGATTGGCATCATGATGTAGATGATTTTATGCTGGAAGGTCAATCAATGACCCCAACTATAGAGGAAATTTACTTCCTGACCGACCTCTCCAGAAGAGGGGAATCAATCAACTTGAGGACCTTTCCTCCGGGGCCATATAACATTGAGGAATACATCAATATGTATTGTGAGGATGGTACCGAGAAAGTAGGTTCTCAGGTATCGATTCACAATACTACCAACCTCTCCCTTCACATTATTTTGCTCATGATCGAGCGAATTATGGGGTCCATAACACTCCATCAGGCCTCTCGTGCATAGATGCACCATGCAGTCTAGTTTTTATAGGCTATTGTGTTTGATTGGAGTACTACCATGATAGTATGCTTGAAGTGATAGCTCACAGAGTGTTTTAGGCATACAAAAAATAACTTTAGGTTTGGTATCATTTTATGCTCCTTTTTCTTCGATAGGGTGCCCAGTCTTAGCTCAAGAGAGACAATATGGGGGCATATTGCCTCTTTTCTGACATTGTGCAAGTGGGAATTTTTTATGCCTAGACAGGGTGGAGGAAGGACCGAGGAGGTCTTTGACGATAAATTCTTTCACTGGTGGTCCCTTCAGATTCTAGTGATACAAGACTATCCCTATGTAGGTATAAGCTTCCTTAGAGATCCTGACATGCCCGTGCCCCTTGGTGAGGAGCCCGGTGAGATAGGTAACACATTAATTTTATTTTTTATTTTTTATATATATCCTTTTTATGTGTGTGTCAGAGTAATAATTTAAATCTATGTTATATACAGATGTGGGACCAGTTCAACCGACAAACTTTGCCAGTACTAGGCATCGTCCTCGACCAAAGGTAGGACAAACAATAGCAGGAGGACTAGCAACTACAGGAGGACCCCCAGCTATAGATGTTGATAGAATCCTATGACGAGTAGAGAGAACTTCATTGATCTCATTCATGTAGTTCCTATGGCCAAGATCAAGGATCTTCCCCTAGCTATGAAACCAGATGTAGTAGGGGTGTATTGGACCTGGGTCCAGTTATTCTGGTGTCTTGCGAATGTTGTTGTCCACTACAACAGGGCCAATAGGCCTAGAAATTATATACCATTGAACTACTTATGTGCCGAGGGAACGTTTTGTACTATATTTTTGAGGGCTTAAGCCCATCGATGTATATAGACTACTTTTGAGGCTTTCATGCCCACTTTGTACTCATGACACCATTTTTGGACACACACACACATATACATCTTTCCTATTTTATGGATGGAACTTGTTTTACGAATTTATTTACGTGTGTATGTGTGTGTTTTACTTTTACATGTGAGCAACATGCCAATCTAAAACTTGATTAGCTAGAGTATCAATTAAATGATTAAATCTCCTAGGAACATGAATATAATTATTATAACCAAAATATATTTCTAAGAGACGTACCCTAAGGAATCGTCGATGAAGAGTGGGATCATAAATGTGGTAAACCCCATTTAAATAGGACACAAGAACTTGAGAATATAAATAAACTCGGAGGTGAGAAATACCATATGACAAAGCATCACATAGTAATTATATCATTGCACTGCACTCAACGACATTAATGGTTTCTTCACCTAGACAAATACCTCAAGAAGATAGAAACTGGCCCCCAGGTGTGAAAATAACCCAAGCTGCGGAAGCAAGACTCGAAGTGTGTCGGCTAACGTCATCCGTGAACCCAACGTAAACCTCCGATTCACTTGACATCTGCCACAGTGAAAAATAAGACATAACTAACTACATATCCATAAAATGAAAAAGAAAAAAATGTATAAAAGACTATACATATATACAAGAAGCCACACCCAGGTGACTGACCTAAGAGTATTACTTCTTAAGGTAGAGCCCATTTATAGGCTCCATTAAGGCATTTGCTGCGAAATCAACTAGACGGTAAGCACCCTTCTTTAAGACCTCTTTCACAATGAAAGGTCTGAACCACATGGGTTTTAAATTTCCTGCCCCCAAGGGATCTTTGTCTTGGTCGTAGACTAGGACAAGATCGCCTTGGAGAAAATTCGAGGGTGGATGGACCGATCATATTGACACTTGACCCATTGTTTATGAGCCTCATTAGCCAAGGCTACATAACGATGCTACTCATCGATTTGCTTGAGATATAGAATACATTCCTCAAGCGGCGTAGTGTCGGGTAGTAGTTCCACTGCCAACTTTAAAGAAGGGATATGACACTCAATGGGTAAGACTGCTTCCATCCCATAGACAAGTTGAAAAGGTGAAAAACCGGTAGCATTCTTTAAAAAAGTTCAATAATCCCACAACATTGAATATAACATCAAATGCCAATCTGATTTGGTCGAATTGATCGTCAGCTGAAGAATAGTCTTGAGAGACTTATTCACAGCCTCTACTTGAACATTCACTTGCGAGTAAAAGGGTGAAGAATGTTCCTATTTAAACCCAATCTTTGATGTTAATTCAATCATCATTTTATTCTGGAAGTGACTATCATGGTCAATGACAATCTCCTTCGAGATACTGAATCTAGCTACTATCTGATTGAAAATGAAAAGGGAAACAATTTTCCCATCATTGTTAAATGTCCACATAGCTTCAACCCACTTAGTGAAGTATTCTACTGCTATGATGATATAACGATGCCCCCTAGAAAATTATGGGTGACATGTAGTGAAATAAATCCCCACTTGGTGAAGGGATCGAAAAAAATGACCGAAAACATAGGAGCAAGATGTACCCACATCTTTCGACAGAAGATCTAGCATGAGTGACACTTCTTGACCGCCTCAACACAATATTTGATTAACAAGGGCCAGAATTATCCTGCACAAAGAATCTTTTGGGATGTTTCTAACCTAGACAGATGACCACCACATGCTCCAGTGTGACAGTCATTCAAAACAAGATCTTCTTCTTCGTGAGTAAGACATCTTTAAAGAATGCAATCTACACCTCAACAATACAAAGTGTCATTGAGGATGGGATAGTTTCATGCTTGGTGTCGTATTCATCGATGCTCATCACGAGAAGAAGAAGCGGGGCACTTCAAATTATGAAGATACACAAGTATATCTCCATACCAGGGGTCCAACGATGCAATCAAAAAAATATCTCTGTTAATTGGTGACTCTTCGGGCAAAATATCACCACTTTCGACCGACAGTTTCGAGATTAACTCTATGAAGACCAAGGACATTTTATATTTCGCCGAAACGAAATCCAAGTCAAATTCTTGGAGGATAACTATCCATTGACTGATTTTTATGTCGATGACACGTCATGTTAACACATATTGAAAGGGATTGACGACGAAAACAACATTGGTCTTACAAAGTAATATATAGTGATGGAACCGTTGGACAGCGTGAACAAATGCCAAAGTGAGTTTCTCAACATGCGGGTAATTGATATCTGGTCCAACTAGGCCTCAACTAAGATAATATATAGCGTTCTCCTTGAGTGCATTATCCTCTTGTACCAAGACCATGTCGATTGTGGACTCTGCAGTAGCCACATATAATAGAAAATCCTTGCCATAATCAAGAGACCTGAGAAGAGGGGTAGACGTCAAAGCACGTTTCAACACATCAAAAGAGAGATGAGCTTCTTTTTCCCAACATAATGGGATGCCCTTTTAAAAAATACACATGAACCCTTTTGTAATCTTGGCATAATTAGTGATAAAACCTTGAAGAAAGTTTACTTTCCTATGTAAACTCTGAAGCTAGGGTATTGTGTGTGGGGGAGGCAATTGAACTATTTCCTCAACCTTAAGAGGATCAACCATGATCCCTTTTGTCGACACGATGAAACCTAATAAATGAATCGATGTCACGTAAAAACTACACTTGTTTGGATTCAAGCGAATTCGATAGTAGCAACATCGCTCAAAGATTAGTCGTAAATGGGCAGGATGATCATATATCTTGTGAGAAGGTGATGCTAGATCATCCAGGTATGCCTCGACTATGTGTTTGAGGTCGTGAAAATTGAATGACATGGATCGTTGAAAAGGAGCTCCAACATTCTTCAAGCCAAAAGGCATCTTTCGATACACAAAGGTACACCAAGGACAAATAAAATTTGTTTTGTGTTGGTCCTCGTGTTTGATTTGAATTTGATTATATCCTGAAAAAACGTCCATGAAAGAAACAAATTCACAACCCGCACACTCATCAACAATCTGATCAATAAATGGGGTTGGAAAATTGTCTTTTGGGAAAGCTTTGTTTAAATCATGAAAATACATACAAACGCAAATCATTCACTGCTTCTTGTTGATAGGAACCAGGTTTGATACCCATTATATCAATTGTACGGGGTAGATGAAACCAACTTTGAGGATTTTCTCTACCTCATCCTTTATCGCCATTAATTTTTTAGGATTGACTGGGTGAAGCTTTTTCCGACTGGTTTGACATCAAGATAAGTCGTGATTTCATGTTCAACAATTCATGGATCGATGCCTGAAATCTCATCGTAAGACTAGAAAAAAATGTCATGAAACTCCTTAAACAACTCAGTGTAAATTTGAATCTCTTCGAGGGAGAAATCCATTCTGATGAAAATATTCTCCACAACGCCAGGGTTTTTGGAGATATCGATAGGAATCATTGCAACAATACTTTCCATGTTTCCCTCAATGTATACTCCATGCTTAGCCAGAGGGTTAATAAGACAAGAGCTATCTCCATTAATGGTCATAACAAACTCTCCTGCTTCTATTCTCCTAAGCTCGAAACTAAAATAAGATCTATGGTGAAGATCATCCCAAGGTCTATCGAGACCAGTCATTACCTCCAAGTAGCTTGTTTTAAAAGATGACACTTGAAAAATTGTAGCCTTCAACTGGTCGGGGATGGCCGAAATAGACATTACATCATTGGAAGGTGGGGGATAATAAAAAGTTCCCATAAATGATGAAAACAATATAACACCTAAGTTACAGTGTCTGGTTGTGGGTTATCAATCATCAGGACCATGGATGCCCTTGATGAAGGGTCAGGATGGGAGAAAGACAACTGGTCTATGGTTATAATCCGACCTTCATGAGGAAATCATAGAACCCAAAAAATGGTGGCTACAACTGCATGCATTTCATAATTCCATCTCCGTCCTAACAGGAGATTGTAGTCGAGAGGCGCATTGACTACTTCAACCTCGACACACACAGTTTTACCCTCCAACCACACGAGGAAAGAGAGAATTATACTATGTGGTGTGAATGATCGACCATAAAAATTCGTAAGCAATGTAGGTGACGAAGACAACTCAGGTTGGTCAATGGACTTCCAACATGCCAACGACATCACGCAAGTTGAGGCACCCTCTTCAACCACCGTACAGAAAAAAAATTGTGTCAACGATTTCATGGTTTACGCCACTACTATATCAAAGGTGACATGGTGATGAAGATGATGTTTAAGGTTATTTAGATAAAAAATGATCATTCTTGAGTTAATAGTCTTCGCCGCTCCCAAGGAGGAAAAAAGAGCTTTTGTCTATGAGGGAAAATATGGAGAACCTCCAGAGTAGACATTGCACAAGGGGTTTGTGCCAAATCCTCCATGATGGAGTAATTCTGAGAAGTCGTTGTGTTTGGGTTATGGGAATCCTTTTTTAACACACCTTTAGGGAGGCAAGTCATTGTTTCTCCCACTGTCTTCTCAATTTGCAGAGGAGTCAATGGGTTGGAGGCCTCTTTTACCTTCTCAACGTATTCCGGCGTTCCATAGTCATGAGTCCTAGTTGATAAATGAGCATCGACATTCATCATATAAATGTTTGTGTCCAGGTTGTTAGGATTAGGTGCAGGGGGTCCCTGACAGCCCCCAGTTGCACTCATGGATGAAAAATCTTGAGCCATATTTTTCCCTTGTGGAAAAGGGTTTGTCAGCATAGTAGGTTGTTGTTTTTCTAGTATCTTTTTGTCTTCTGCAAGCCAAGGGAACAGGTGAGTTAAGTGGTCGTCCATGCAAATATTACACATAAACTTCACCTTCCTCTTCTCAGTTTTTCCCTCACCAACATTGTTAGCAGCCTTTTTATCCTCATTACCCTTCTTGTTTTTTTGTTTCTTCTTTCCTTCGGTCTATTGGTTGGCTTTGGGAGTTGTCGATTTTACACCGTGTACATTCTATTTCTAGGTTGCAGGGGCAACCAAAGTAGGAGTTTGGCTGGCCACATTCTGTTGAATTGATAATTTCTATAATTTATTAGACAACATATATGTGGACTTGCTTTGTGTTGAGTCCACTATGTCGTTAGAGTGGGGCCAAGATTTTTGTTTGGCCTTATCGAGAGTTGACCATGGCACATCGGGTAATATCGTGTAAGGCATGTTAGACTGAGAGTAAATCAGTTCTAGCTATTGGGATCTCATAATAGCCTCTTCCTCAGAAAACACCTAGGACATTGCTACGTCTTTGGACACTCAAGGAACCAAAGAATTTAAGAACCACTCAAGAAAGAACAAAGGAGGTACCTTGACCTTAATCAAGCTCTTTTTTCACCACCATTCACAAATATGATACGAGATATGGTTGGGCTTAGTATTCTCGAAGTTGGTCAACAAATCAGTGTCGAAATCGTATCTCACTAGAAACTGGAAATGGTTTAGGAAAACCATAGCCAGGTCATTAAAGTAAGATTACTATGAGTTTTCGAACTCGATATACCGTTTCACTTATAAGAGTACATTGAAAAAGGTGCAACTGAACGGAGTCATCCTTCAACGATTTTGATGAGTACCACAAGTGAAAAGTAATCACGTGATCACCTAGATCTTCGCCAGGCTTGCCCTCAAACTTTGAGATCTCAGAAGGAAACTTATTCGGCATGGGGGGTCAACACAGATCATGATATATCGAGTCATTTAACAATCTTGACAAGTCTATAAAATGTAGGGTTACCAAAAAGGGCAATTTTGGTTGCAGAGTATTTACATGAAAAGAGGGACTCGGATTTTGATTGGCACTAGGTTGCCAAGAAAATTTGGACCATTGGCCAAGGTTTTTGGTAGAAACCATGGCCCTGACCAACAAAAGGAACCTGCGTTTGTTGTTGCATCATTGACTAATTCCCAAAGTTATTTTACATAACTTGCAAAGGATTTCTCCTTCTATAGTGTTCCAAGGACCTTGGTTGGGGATGCCCCCATCCGACCTTCTTGGCATAGGTATTGAAACTTTCCTGGGGTTCCATTGGGTGTGGAAAGGGTTGCCCCCAACTGACATCCCTTGTGAGGGAAACAAGCCCTGCCAAGGATTCCAAAGAGCTTGTGTGGAGTATACTCCTATCATCACTCCATGTGAAGGAATGACACCTTGCATAGGGTTTTGTTGACCAAAGATGAGGTTTTCCCCAGTCGAGAAAGAAGATGAAGAAAAAGAATTATTTCCAAATTCACCAGACAAAGAGAACACCATTGATCCCATCGACATCGTGTAATATGAAGGTCCCAAACTTCCTCCACTGAAAAAACTATATTTAACATTAGGCCTGATCGACTACTAAAACTTGCCACCGAGCGAAGGAATAGCATTAAACGTGGCAGTGGTTCCCATGGAAGATCCTTGCAAGGCAGCGTTAGAGCTCCCTTCCCATAGACCCATGGTCTATAAAGTAGAGTAAGTACAAACTGATTTCAAGTCAAAATTGAGCAACCCATATGATGAAGGAGCACATGTCACATTCTGAATGAAAGTAATAATGGTTGAATTCGTCAAAGGAATCGAACCACTTCCCGAAGTCATGGGTGTTTGGAAAATCGTGGTCCTAACATGTAGAGGTGGGGGAGGAGGTCCAATGCCCCCTCCAATGACAGTCGTAACAGGAGTACGAGGACTCCCTGATGAAGTAACATCATTTTATTCCATCACCTCTCGTCAAATAAACTAGCGTTTAGGAGAAATCACCTAGGGGGGACTATCTGAATTAAAAGTGGTGCTGATAAGTCATTGATCAAAGGATTTGCTGCCTGAAACCCTCATTCTCGAGGTAAAAAATGATGGATTCCTCTGGGTCTGAAAATTCTTCTCTCAAATCTGGCTTAGGTACAATTTCCTACAGCCCAATCACTTCGAACGATCCTTCTTAATATAGTCTATGCCTCAACGGTGGTGGAGGTGGCTCCAAAGTAACTGATGACAGGCCCTGAATCCTATGAGACCGATGAAGCTATTGATATTCCACCTTGTGAAATTATAAACCAGCATAGTAAGGTTTTACTAGTGTGAATCACAAAGCACACACTAAAATTTCCTAAAGAAAAAACAAGCAGAAAACTAACTAGTGGGAAGGATAGTTATGCCAATCGACACTAGAGAAATTTACCAGTGCAAGTGAAACTCAAACACGGAAGCACCCTCCGGGTATACTCTAAAAAGCGTGATCCAATGTCCACCCTAGGTACCGCGGTATACCCCCTGCAGTCACTTGTGTAAGACTGTAAAAACAGGTAACTAAGTTTTCAACTCGTTGTCAGTTACCAGGAGGGTACAGTTGACAGTAGGGTTGTTCATAATGAGCAGGATAACAAGTCTGAAGCCCTTCAAGGGTGCCAAAATAAATTGTTCCAAAAGACAACTAAGGATCTCAAACGTTTTCGAGGTCCATGAGGCTCCATTGGAAAACGCGATCAATATGGTTCTCAAGAAATACCCTCAATATACAATCCTCACTATGCTCGGTCCGACTTTGGAGGGGTTATCTCCTCTACTTTTCCTTACACGACCTCGTGTTTATCCCCTATGTTAGAGAGGGGTCCCGAATAACTCTTACGATGCTGTAATTTAGACACTTCCTATCTCATACTCCAATTTTTGTTTTAAATGGCCTTGAAGAGTTTCCTCTTCACACCTATTTCAAGGCCCTAAAATCCTAGACTAGTTAGTGAACCCTACAAACAAAAAGTCTAATAGATTTTAAGTTAAGCGTTAATTTTATGGGTTTGATTTACACAAAATATGTGATCGTGCAACTAGCGGTGTTTAGAAGAGACGAAAACGAAGAAAACTTTAGAGAATTTATATGAAAAAGAAAATTAGATACTTCGAATTTAAAGAAAAAGATTGTAAAACCTTTGTAAATATCAACTTTTCAAATTAATGTTTCAAGATCTTATAATTGAAAGTATCCTAAAAAATTGCTTTTGTTTTAGTATGAAAAACTACTTATACTTTCAAGAAAGCAAGAAAGAACTTTGAAACTAAAATTCTTTTGTTTTGCAAACAAACAACCTACGCTACACTACCAAACTAAATGCAATTTTTTTTTTTTTTTTTTTTTTAAATCCTTTAAACAAGAAAAACCAAAGTAAAAATTCTTTTTTTGTTTTTTCTAAGCACAAACAGAACAAAGAGAACATAACCTAAGATTGACAGAGATCCTAATCCAACTGGGTAAACACATGGATTTAAAAGAAACCTAAGGAGGATATAAAACTTGAAAGTTCACTCTAAACCTCTAGGGAAAACAAAATAAAACCAAGAAACAAGTTGAAAACAAATATTTAAGCCAAGCTAAGGCCACTAACAAAGACTCTGTAAAGTCCAAGAAATCCGTGAGAATCCCAAAGCTTCTATCAGGAAAGAGAAAAACTCCTCTTTTTTAAAACACCTTCAAGACATAGAGACATGGGTTGTTGCACTAGTAGCCTGCGTATGTATGCGGGTTGTCTACGATGTAGACTGCCTATGTACATGAGATGAGCCAAAGCAGAGCGCATACACCTCTGAGATTTTTCAAAAAATAAAAAGACTTGGCAGACTGAATGGGCAGGGAAAGATGGTAGGCACCTTGAAGGTGATCAGAGACCCTAAAAAAACTTAGTAAAATTGATAAAAACTCAAAAGGAAATAAAGAAGCTAATTAAAACAAAAAAACCTCCCTCTAAGACCCTAGAGAAACTCCTTAGTGGAGTCTCCAATTCTACTAGAGGGGAAAATCCCCTATTACTATACTGGGTTGAAGTATAGGCAAAGCATTGATCGCCCTTAAAAGACAATCCTATTTCTAAACTACCACAAACAATCTAACCTTAAAAGATAAGAGAAGGAAAAGAGGGTGTACCTTAGGTCCTTTCGGCTGGTGTAGACCTCCTTCTCCTTTGTAGTTTCTTGGACTACTGGTCTCCTCCCAAAGAT